>OX382265.1:34569766-34874800 GCA_947507595.1 Pyralis farinalis
GTTACTGTAGTATACCTAGTTAGGTCATAAGTTCTGTGAAAAACTTTTGATGTAATTAATAATACACTATTTGATAATTATGTAAAAGTTATATATGAAATGAAAGGTAAAATGAAAGGTATGTACAATAAAATCAAAGGTGAAATGAAAGGTATGTACAATAAAATTTTATTTACATTATTCGAAATGCCCTCCTCCATTTTGAATACATGCCCTTAATCGACACGGCCAGTCATGGATCGCAGCACGCACTACATTTATATCTATTTCTGCCGCTGCTTTAACCAGAGATGCTCGGAGACTCCAAATTCTGATGAGGTTTAGCGCAGACTTTCTCTTCCAAATGTTGCCATATCTTGTAGTCCAGTGGTTTAAATCTGGACTAGATGAGGGCCAGTTTTCATGGCCGATGACGTCAATTCCACGGGCGTTCAACCAGTTTTGAGTGCTTCGTGCCTTATAAGCTGGTGCAGAGTCCTGTTGGAATATCCAGTGTCCATTTTTGAACATTGTTTGAGAAAGTGGTTCTACTATGTTTGTTAGGACGGTATTTTTTGGTAAACCACGGCACTGGTTTCACACCTTTTTCACAAAAAAACACCTCAGTTAAGCCTGAATATGAGACTCCAAGCCAAATCATGATTGATGAAGAATAATACCCTCGCTGGACCCTCGGAATACTCGCGCTTGCTTCTTCACAACTGTGGGCATACACCTTATCATTTTGTTTGTTGTAACTTTCTTTGATGGTAAAAATTTTCTCATCCGTAAACAAAAAAATTCTGTGACCTCCCTTTGCGTACCGCCTCAGTAGTTGTTTCGATTTTACTACCCTATTCTTTTTTAAATTATCAGTTAAGAAATGACCAGTACATCTCTTATAGGCTGCAAGTCCTAAGTCATCTTTTAAAATACGCGACATGGTTCTAAGTGCTATTTTCATCTCCCGAGATAAAATCTTTTGCTTTCGAACAGGATTTCCTGGAATTCTTTCCCTTATTGCTTTGACCACCTTTTTCGTACGAACACTACGTGGACGGCCAGATCTTTTTCTGTCACAAACAGAGGAGGTCTCAATGTACCTATTAATAGCCCGGTACACAAAGATTTTACTAATACCAAGCGTATGGAGAGTTTTAAAAATTGCATTTGGCTCCATACTTACTTTGTGTAATGCAATCACAGCGATTCGGTTCTCTTTATCACCCCACTCTATTTTAATATTGCAAAATAGTGTACAATGTATTGGCGCCAAAATGAGAAAACTCAATGAACAATCATATAAAAATGACAGATTCCAAATTCAAATGTAATATTTTGTTTATTTTTAATTGTAACAGTATTTATGGCCAGATTAAGTATGAACGCTTGCAACACTTTTATTAATTTATTGGTGATCTCACTCACTCGCAGAGACACAACACACCTCCAGGGAGTTATTGTTTGGCTGCGATTTTCTGTGAAGTGGGTTACTTCCCCCACACGGAGTGCTTTTATGCACCCTGCCTATTTTAAAAATACTCAGACCAACACAAACAGACATGTTCATGCACACATAATGTTAGTCCTGTGTGGGAATCGAACCCACAAGCGTTGGTGTCGTAGTAGCATTACTAACAACTGCGCCACCGAGTTCGTTGTAATTTTAGAACTTTCGTACTCTCTCTGCCAAGTTGGGTTCTTTCGTTTTCATAAGTTAGTATTAAGATTAGTACTGCGTTGTGTACAGCGAACCTTCTGGCTTGGGTTTCGGCTACCTAGAATTTTTCTAGATGCTCCAATCACACTGTTCCCCTACACTTACTTGTGTCTCCACATCAGCGGTGTACTTTCCATCCCTGTTAAAAGCGCAAGATATTTTTTTAATTCAATTTCATCCACTTGCAACATTATGTCATCAGCTATAATCCTTATATTCGCTAGTGTCTCTCTCTTTCAAATACCTTCTTCGTTTCTTCGCATATACTCGTAATTGTAAACTTTTCTTCATACAAGCATCTTTCATCGTTGTGACTAGTGTTTGCAGTTCGGATGGTGATTTTGCTCATAATACGGTATAATAAGTCACTCATTTGCAATCCCACATTCATAGATCATATTCTATGAAGAAAAAATGAATAAACAAAATAAATGCCAAACCGGCAACACGCAGCCACTTCTGACCCCAATATTAATGTTAAACCAAAGCGACAAGCTGCCGTCCACCTGCACACGTGCCGTACATTCCTCATAAGCGGACTGCACAGCTTGGAGCAGGTCGCCGTTATTCATATATCCGGGTAAAATATTCTTGAGATCCTTTCGCACAACCTTGTCAAATACTTTCTCAAGGTCTACAAAACCGTAGACAACACGATATTAGGCAGTGAAAAAACTTGATCAGTACATCCCCTACCCCGTGAAAAGCAAGAAACATGCGCTGGAACCTTGAAGGTTATATCATAGCCGAAACATTTGATGCAAAGAAAAAAGAAATTGATTGATAAATGTTTCCAACTAATACTGATAAAGGATTTGTTTTGGTGCGATTACCAACAAATAAATATTATGATATGATTTTTTAATATTGTTTTATTACTTATTCGTTACTTTCATGAGACATTTATAAATCAATTTCTTTGTTCTTTGCATCAAATGCAAGAACAAAGAAATTGATAAATGTTTCCAACTGATACTGATAAATGATTTGTTTTGGTGCGATTACCAACTAATAAATATTATGATATGGTTTATTAATATTGTTTTCTTATTCGTTACTTTCATGATATATAATAATATATGGTAATATTCTATTTATCTATATTTTCTCGCCAAGTCCCTTGTTTGGTGGGTGAACATCCTTTTACACACCTCAGTCGTTTCTTTAACATTCATAGATTTTATCACACATGCTCGCCGGTGGCTGCGGCATCACCTTTTGATAAAACATGACCAATTTGGTCATGGTAGGTGAGTCTAGTTTAACAGCATACATTAGAATTGTGGTAAATATATGATATACCAGGCCACTCAGAAAGTATTGCGAAAAAAAGTGTTTATGTTATCGTGTCTCATTGAAAAATGGATCTGCGCCAGTAACATTTTCGAGCTACGATTTTTACGATTTCAAGTGTCGCCTGAAACCGGACGAATTGTACGATAGACTTCAAATGGCACTCATGGATGGTCTTCTAAGGCAACGGTGTATCGTTGGTATAACGAATTCAAGCGCGGTCTAACTTTGGGGGATAAAGAGAGAAGTGGTCGCCCTTTGACGGCTGTTACGAAAAAAAAACGTGCTATCAGCGATAAATTTAATCCAAGACAATAATTACGTAACGCAGATTGGATCGGGAAGCCTTCACGAGATTCTACACTTGCATCTTCGCGGGAGGAGGATAGTTTCACGCTGAGTGCACAACCTCACCGTTGCTCAGAAGCAGGCCCGGGTGGAATGGTACCGTGATATGATAAACAAATTTGAAGCAGGCTCGTCTCGGCGTGTTTACGACATCATTACAGGTGATGAGTCCTGAATTTATCGATATGATCTAGAAACGAAACGCCAGTCGACGGTTTAGGTGTTTCAAAACGAATCAACGCCTACTAAAGATCTAGAAGCAGGGGGAAGATTTTGATCGCGAGCTTTTTCAATTTGACTGGCTACCTGGTGTTTACAGAACCAAAGAAACATCAACGCCGAATGGTATACTACCAAATGCTTGGCAAAAGTTGTCTCTGTTGTGAGCAACAAGTGACCAAACACAGGGCTACTGCTCCACCACGACAATGCGCGCGCACACAGCGCTCAAAACGAGGAATTTCCTGGACAGCACGCCGGTCAAACTCCTGAGTCACCCTCCTTATAGCCATAACCTAGCACCGTGGACTTCTTTTTATTCGCGAAAATATAAAATCAGCTCTAAGGGATACAATTTTCGTCGCCGGAAGATGTCTCTCAGCGTTCGAACAGGCTGTAAATGAGGCCAGTGGAGAGTTCTTAGAAAAAATTTAACACAAAATATTTACGTATAGAACACATATTTTTTATTTTTACAAAACTTTTTGAGTGTCCCTCGTACACGTTCGTTCTTTACACCTATATTTTACGTATCGTTAAGGACGTTTAGGACCCGTCCCATTGTCTTCTAGCATTCCATATATTCAATACCACATTATTATTAATTATCTTTTCAATTTGTGGAATTTTGGTCTAACATATTGGAATTCTGTAAGTTGCACTCTAAATAATAAAAAAAAATTCGCCAATATTTTTTTTCTTTTATTTACTCCCTGAACGTACTTGTCAACATTTACAGGTTCAATATATGTATATAAGTAAAATAATGTTTTTGGAGAATATAATTTAAGAAAGTGATACCTCAGTTTTCAATATCATTAGGGATCCGAAGTAAACCCTTATGATTTCGTTATGTCTCTCTGTATGTCACAGTTTGTATTTTATGTCCAAACTATCCAAGTCATATAGCTCAAATTCAGCATGATCACAGTTTAATAACGCCAACAGTGAAAGCATGAAATAAAAAATTTGCATGCACGCTCGCTGGTTTCTAAGTTCGATCGATTGAATTCGATCATTTTGATTATGGTAAGTAAGTCTTGGCCTTCCTCGGTTCCTACATCCTTCTTTCACGTCGTAAATCTGCTTTGTAATTCTTTTATCCTGCATTCTTTCTACATGCCCGATCCAACGGAGCATGACACTTATTATTTAACACCGACACTCTCTTTCAGACCAACTTCGTTTCTAACATTATCAATGCGAATACGGTTTACTTCACGCCACAAATTTTGCACTATCATCTATAAGGACTGGGTTTTATTAGTTCGATTGTAACAATTAACCGACTTAAAGCTAGTTAATGGAGAGTTTCATATTAATTCGTATGTATGTCAAAACCATTTTTATATTCATCTATTGTTCATTGTTCTCTGGTAGACTTAGTCGTCATCATAGATGTGTTTATTAAGATGAACTGCATACTTTACTAGTTTACATTGTATGACGTAGTGTTAAGAATTTTAAAATGTAAATTGTGTAGAAGTGAAACGGCAGTGTTCTATCAGAAGGTGATGTCGGGAGCCTTAGAAACCGGCGAGCGTGAATGAGAAGAGTAATTAATGTTAAAGAAGCGAGTGAGGTGTGTAAGAATCGAGTCACGGTGCGCTCGGTTCTCCGCCTACCCCGCAAGGGATCTGGCGTGAAGTTATAGATAGAAACTGCAAAATTTTTTTGAATTTGTATATGATACTATACGACAACGGAACCAATTTCAGCTGGAGTCCCACTCGCGCTCGGCCAATTTTATTTGTATTTCCTATCTCGTTTCTCAGTTCGGGACACCTGCCTATTATCTTGACGGGAGATTTTAATTCAACACCCGAAAGCGCGGTGGTAGAACTCCTGGATCGTGGACACATCAGGTAAGAGTAAGAACTCATAGAATATATGTATATATAATATATGTAAATATATATAAGTAGTATATAAGAGTCACACGTATAAACCGCAAGCGCTGATTTGATGCAACCTACCTCATTAAAAAAAAAACATATGTACTTCGTAAAAAGTACCGTTAACCTACAGAAATTTCATTTCTTGCGCGTGTACACGTTAATACACGCATTTTTTTTATACATCGTCGGGAGTTAACTTAAAACCTCACCCACTTAATGTAAAATGGCTACTGTAAACTATGAACGCATGATAGGAAGTATTGCTTGCACGTTGCCACTATTGCTTTTAACACAGCAACTCCTTCGGAGCGTACTGGTAATCCCACTGACACGCAGGAACACAACTACTGCAGGGAGTTGTTATATGGCATGCGGTTTTCCGTGAGGTGGAGGTATTTCCCCAGTCGGGCTACTTTTACACGCCCTACATCTCTTAAATACATCCAGAGCAACAACACACGAGCAAGGTGGCAGAGTATGGTTTTAACTGTTAATAAAGACCAGTATCCCATCCGTGCCACGGTAAGGATCAATGTGAAGTGGTGAATTTCCGCCGGAGAGTTTTAACGTTTATATTAATTCTTGGACTGTGGTTTGGTTCGCTCCACTAATAAGAATAAAACTAAAGGAATTGTGTAATGCTATAGGTTTTTCAATATCACCCAAGGTAAACAGGCGTACGTTCTACGTGACGGCAACACCATTAACATTGCTGGCGCATTGCCAACCCCCAATCGTGGTCAACAATCGAGAGGGGCGTTAGATTGTGAAATTAATAATTTTCCTAGGAACTATATCTTTAAACAGGGCGTGAACAGGTTCACTCACGCTTTCACTCTTCATACCTTTTTAAAGATGTAGTTCTTTGGAAAACAATTAATTCACAATCTAACGCCCCTCTCGATCGTTCTTCTTATTCGACAAACTTTCATACAGTCTGTAAAATACTATCTCGTAGTGTAGCACCATTATGCTCTATGTTCAATGGAAGGAAGTACATCCTATTTATAGGTGCTGGATTTCAGGTCATCGGAATATTAGACGGTTTGAGACCCAATTAATTCACAATCTAAACGCCCCTCTCGATCGTTATTCTTATTCGATAAACTTTCTTGCAATCTGTCAAACACTGATCTTGTAGTGGGTGATTCACTACGAAATGAGTGTTTTACAGATTGCATGAAAGTGTATCGTTTTGCTCTATGTTCCAAACCGCTTCAATGGAAGGAAGTACATCCTATTTATAGGTGCGGGATTTCAGGCCATCGGAATAGCAGAGGGTTAATTGCCAACCCTCAATCGAGATCAACAACCGAGAGGGCCGTTAGATTGTGAAATTAATGATTTTCGGAGTGTTTGATCTCTTGAATCGCGCAAAAAGAGTTTCTATTGCCCCTTACTTTGACTTAAAATCTTTTTCTGTGTTGTAGCAAATGATTTCTAATTTCAGCACAAATGGATTCCGTCACGGGTCAGACTGGATGCGTATTGGTGTCACGGACAACAGCCAGCACCTTGCTGTATACATTGATCGGCTGGAAAGACGCACTACCGACTTCAGTACTACTATGGTTTGTTCAACTTTATTTTGACAAGCTCGAAGGCGCAGTGATTAATAACGCTACTTTGATATCAATGCTCGTGAGTTCGATTCCCACACAAGACAAACATTTGTGTGATGAACATTTGAACCAGACTGTTTGTCTTGGTCTGGGTCTTGGTTTTTGTATGACGAGTATGGTGCATAAAAGCAGCCCGTCTGGGGAAGTATTCTCAGAGAAAACCGCAGCCAAAGATGTTACTCCTTTGAGGGTTGTTGTGTGCTTGTGTTTCTGGTGACGTCAGTCCTCTCCTTCAGTTCGAACTCCTCTTCAGCCTCGAACAGGCTATATGTGTACTAGTGCCACCCCGCGACTATGGAGCTTCCTAGCTTCAAACGACTTGCTGTGTTAGCAGCGGAGGTGACATCGCGCGAATGATGCTTAATGTATGCAGTCGTTCATAGGCTACGGTGACCATTTTCATCAGGGGGACCGTAGGCCTTCTAACGTTGTATAAAAGAAAAGCGTAATCATTAAATTAAGTATACTACAATGTAGATGGAAAAGAATCCTGTTTATCAAGGAAACTCATTAGGTCAAATATTTATGTCCTTGAATAGAGCAATGAACAGTGTAGATGGGTTCAGTCAATTAGCGGAGAAGGAAAAAATAAATAATTAAAATGGAACGGAACCAATGGACATTGGTAATTTAAGGAGTCTTGTTCATTCATTGTTATCACTACTATAGAGCATCTCCTTGTTAGGTTCCTTGTCAGCGTCCCTCATAAGAACACGGCAACCTTCCGGGGAAGAATTCCATAAAGCTGCGGCCAATAAAGTGAAGACATGTTACCAGTTGCAACTATAGTTTTGAAATGCAGTTGCATCCTTTTCCTCTTTAAACAGAGTCTTGTTTCCTAATCGACAGTAAGCACCGTGTGTAGTTCCATTTAATGATTGAGGTCACCATGTACAATTATACCGCTAAATCATAGTAAGAGGTTTTTAAGAACAGTGAAGCACTTGGAAAGTTCTGATAATTTTTTTTTTATACTACACATAAAAGCATACGGCCCTCCTGATGTAAAGTGTATCGTAGCCTATAAATGCTTGCTAACGAAAGTCGCACGAGCATTACCACCGCTGGTACTAACATAGCAACTTCTTAGAAACGTACTGGTAACTTCACTCACTAGCAGAAACGCAACAACCCGCCAGGGAGTTATTATTTCCTGTGATTTTATGAGAGGTGGAAGTCAGTCGGGAAAAGGAGCCCGACTGGGGAAGAGTCAGGCTGAAAACCCATAAAAAGTGTATGGTTTTAGATTTGTTTTTTCTCTAACTCGATGGCAAGTTAGTCTAATCCCATACGCAAGTTAAACACGCCGACCGCAAACTATTTATGGTTGGGTTAAGTCCCCTCGAATTCTTCCGTGGACACGTTAAGCCATCGGTCCCGGCTGTTAACGATAGATGGCAATCGTTAAGTCAGTGGCTGCTGGGCGGCTTGAAAACACTGGCCATAAATCCACGTTTGAGCAACTGGTGGAATATGCTCTGAACAATTTTGTTGTTGTATGGGACCCGTATTCTACCAGTGGGATGAGTATAAGTTGGTTTGGCCTGCGCAAAAGCTGATTGAGCTTTAAATTTTTATTTTGAAATACAAAGAAGTCACATGGTGCTAAATCAGAGCTGCAAGGTGGATGACTCAAAAGTTTAACCAATAGCCTTGGTTTTTAATGCTGAGTGTTCGTTGTTACGGTGTAGTAGTACAGCATGGAGCTCACGTGTGGTCGGTCGCATGTTGCTCACTGCAGTGAAAACTTCTGGCAGGCGTTTGATAGTATGCAGTTCAGCATTGATAATACTTTGATTTACTCTTTGACTCATGTAGTATAAGCATGTGTATTCTGATGTCAAGTGTTACTTGTAAGCATTTCTGTTTTATCGTAAGGAAGATTGCCAATTCTGGACCTTCCACTTTACACTCCTGTTTGTTGCTAGAATGAATGGACAATCTATCTATAATATAATAGGCAGAGAGAACCGAGCGTTACACGACTGGGTCCTTACAAATATCACTCGCTTCTTTAATGTTCATTGCTCTTCTTATGCACGCTCGCCGGTTTCTAAGGCTCCTGACATCACCTTCTGATAAAACACGACCAATTTGGTCATGGTCCTCGTAGGTACGTTTTGGCTTCCTTGGCTCCTACATCCTTCTACTTTCGCGTTGTATATGTTTCGTATTTCTTTCTTCCTGCATTATTTCTACGTGTCCGAACCACCGGAGGCATGCCTCTTATTCAGCTTCTCTTCAGTTGGGATCAGCACTGCATTGTGTATAGCGAGCTGTGCTTTCTGGCTCAAGTTTTTGCCAAGAAGTTTTCCCAATGTTCTGTTCACGCTATTCCCTGCACTCACTCATCTTTCCACATCAGCGGTGTACCTTCCATCGCTGCGGAAAGCGCATACAAGATATACAATCTCATTCACTTGTTCCAACACTTTGTCATCAACCTTAATCTTTGCATTGATACTGGTTCCTTCTCTTTAAAATTCCATTATCTTTGTCCTCTTCGCATTCAATAGTAAGCCATTTTCCATACAATCGTCTTTCATTATTGTGACCAGTGTTTGCAGTTCAGATGGTGTACTGAAAAATTAAAACACGTTTTTTCTAAGATGTAACATATTTATTTAATCAAAATATTTACCCTCATTATCTTACATTGCTGCCATTTAATTGGAAGTTTACTTATTTCTTTACGATAGAGCTCTGGGGATCTAGATTCGACAAACTGTGTGTAAGCATTTTGTACTGCCTCCAGGGAAGAAATTTTTTTACCAAGTAGAAAATTGTCCACATCTGGAAAAAATGGTAGTCAGTTGGAGCAAGGTCTGGAGAGTATGGAGGATGACGTACGGTTTCTAACTGCAGCTTCTGTAGAGTTACCAACGGTTTCTCGTGCAGTGTGAGGTCTTGCATTATCATGGAGCAATATTGGTGAAGATCGATTCACGAGTCACGGGGCTGTTTCACTGCCAATTTCGCTATCATTGTTCAAATTTCGGCACAGTAAACATCTGCTGTTATTGCTTGACCAGACCTGAGAAAGCTATAGTGAATAATGTCATGAAGAGTACTATTACCTCTTTATTGGTAAGCTTTGCTTTACCACTTGCGGCGTTTGACCTGGTGTCGGCCATTGCGTTTTTCGCTTACGGTTATCGTAAAGAATCCACTTTTCGCCACATGTCACAATTCCATCCAATATTCCTTCATTTCTGTACCGATTCAACAAGGCAATACAAGTTTCAACACGCGTTTCCTTCTGCACATCAGTCAAATCATGTGGCACCCATTTTTCATATTTTTTTAATTGATTTGATGCAAATGACTCAATATTGTAGCTAAGGTAACGTTAAACCATGCCGCTAATTCCTGGGTAGTTTGACTCGGATCGGCTTCCACTATCTCCTTCAATTCAGCGTTATTCACCTGTGCGGGCGGTCTTCCACGTGGCTCGTTCTTCAAGTCGAAGTTTCTTAATAGAAACTTCTTCGCGTTTAAACTAAAAACGCACGGTGCGTTTATTAACAGTCTCCTCTCCAAACGCAGCATTGATATTGCGAGCCGTTCCTGCCGCGTTAGTTCCGCGTCGGAACTCGTATTCAAAAGTTATTCGGATTTTCGAAGCATCCATTTTTCCCGTCTAAACCGAAAAAAAAAACAAGTGAAATTCGAAAAGCAAATGTTGCACATCTTTTAAAAGAAAATCCACCATAATAAATTATAACAACAATATCAATATTCCATATGTATCATGTGAAAAAATTTTTAGATTTCAATCAAAAATGTCACACCATGAAGGTTTAATGTCAATTCAAAGTATCTATTACTATAAAACGGCAATTTCATACTTTAACCCCTATTACTTTTGCTAGTAAGCTGATCAAACTGATGGCCCTATAGCTGGCGCAGTCCATGCGTGACCCCTTGCCTTTATACAAGGGCACGATGACTGCGCGTCTCCAGTCCGCCGGGCCCCTCCAGTTATCCAGCATAGATTGATTAAGTACCAGAAGGCGTCCCGGACGTAAGTGCCACCTAGTTTATGTGCCTCAGCTGTTATCATATGAATTCTCCCAGACTTTCCATTTTTCTAGTTTTGTATCGACCATTCGATCTCATCCATAGTACCTTCATCGGACGCCGTCAACATGGAGTAAGCGTCATACTCACTCTCATTCCAGCGTCCGAGGTATATTCATACATTTCTTCAAAATATTCACTTCACCGTTCTAACAGTCTTCCTGAGTGTTCGCAAGAATAACACCTGCTTTTGATTTTATCAATTACACTTTTTTGGTCATACCGTCTCCATATATACGTATGAATATCTTTGTGATGTAATAAAGTATTCGACACTAGGAGGTTTCGTTGAATGAATGGACAAGATCTTGTTAATTCATTAGTAAATGAATATGAATAATCAAATTATTACATTTACATAATGTATTATAAGTCCAGCAAAAAGGGTGTGTTGTTACGGTCAGTTAGTTATTTATTAGTGAAGATGACTATCTGTTTATCTTCATGCCATGTCGCTTGTGCGGTAGGCAGAGATAAGCGAGATCCACAATACGGTCCTTACACACCACGTCAAGCGGAAGCGAAAGCTTTTGGAATGTGGTATGACGGAGAGACCTTGAAAGTAGAATAAACGTGGTTGAGATGCGCGTATTTTGCAAAGTTTGTGGCGTAATGCTTGCTGACCTCGCTCGCAATAATGCAGGACGAAACACATGTACAATGCGAAAGTAAAAAGATGTTAGAGCCGAGAAACGCCAAGATTCACCTACCACTATCGTGTATTATCAGAAAACAGTGTCAGGAGCCCTAGGAATCACCGAACCTGCACGAAAAGAACTATAAATGTTAAAGAGTGAAACGAGGTGTGCAAGGACATAGTTATATGGCGCTCAATTCTCACTGTCTACCTCGCAAGGAACTTGGCGTGAAGGTATAGATAGGTAGGTATAAGATTATATACGAGTATTTTCATTTACCACGACCAAATTGGTCGTGTTATCAGAAGGATTTTACGTGAAGATTTGCGTGTGTTTACTTGTAGGTATATAAAATTAATCAGAATGGAAACAATTCTGTGTATTATGTTTTACAGGATGATGATATGATGATGGTGCTGCGTAATATGTATCTGAACGTTTGTTTATTTTCAGATTTACAACTCTGAGTACACCGCGAGCAGTGCGTCGGAGTGTTCATCAGCGACCGCTAACCGCGAGTACTCGGCCATGTTCAACAGTGGCATGGTCGGACACTTCCTCAACTTGGCTTCCGTGTACAATAGGCGCAAGTCTGACGGGGTCATGGAAGCGACTACCTTCCAGGAGTACTGGGTCACTGTAGATTACATATACTTTAGGTAATTTCATAGTTGTTCGTTATTAGCATAATGAAAAAATAGTAGTCCAATAACTTCAAACTAAAAAAAGTAGTATTTCTTCTACGCCGAATAGAGGACCCGCTGTGCTGAGTTAATATAAAAAAAATAGTCAGGCAAGGAATAGTAGTTAACGGAAGACAAGGTTTAAGCCAGGATATCAACACTAGTATGGCATGAAGAATGGTTTTTGAAATTAAATCTAGTTAAGATGTCTTGAAAATGCACTGGTATGCTTTGAAGATTAAAAGATAAAGATAAAAAAGATATTTATTTGCCATTGGGCCCTCGCGCGTATTTAGACACATCTTCAGCTTTTTGAAATATAATCTTATTGTGTCTTATATGTATATGTCTCGAATAAGACGATTAAAAAATCTGCTAGCATTTCGGAAATTACTATCGGCAAATATGAAATGTCGAAAGAAACTTGCCAATATAGGTCTCTTTTAAAATTGTAAATTAGATATTACAATAAATTTACGTCAGATGAGACTGAGATGTTCGCTATCGTACAAAGACGTCATTGCTATATCGTCGTATAATTAAACGAAAATTATCTTAGTACTCGTAATTTTCAGTGTTTACAAATTTTTAATGACATTTTACATTTAAAAGCTTTTGATCATTGATCATTTAAAAACGATTATGATCAGAAAACCATTACAAACATAAGTAAAGATGATTAGGTCTGAAATTCTTATTCTTTATTTGTTGTAATTCGTGTATTGTTTCTTTCTTTGTAGTCGCTGCAGTGCCCTGAAACTACTAGAGCGGCTCCGATTACCAACGGCCGCGGAATGCCAAACATTGGGCCGTCTGCCCAACGACGTGTACGGCTCTGATCACCTATCCCTGGCCGCGGTATTCGAGCTGAAACCCCTGACGTCATCATTATAACATCGACTGTACCGGTCGAGGTGCTCTCGTATATCCCAGTGGTCATCTGATACACCAGATCATTAGATGTATTCACGTGAATGTGATCGCTAATATTTATACATTATAGGACTCGATGAACAGTACATTGCTGTGAAATATCGTACGTTCTTATATGTAAGGTTGTCGTCTCGACGCACTATTATTATCTAATTATTTAACGTAATATTTATCAGTCTTTAGGTAAGTCCTGACCAGAAAAAATAAAAATAACTTGCTCAATTAAGTAACATTTTCTTTTTTCTAATAATGAAGTTCGATTACCACTGAAGCACGGTCGAAGCGAAGTCAAAGTCAAATCGAAGTTCCACGAGCGCGTTAGTATTCATGCATATTCGGTCGTTATTCGTATTCTTTTTTTATTATTAGTTACTTCTGCAATAAATAAATTTACCTCTCATTCGTTTTGATCCCACGTCGAGTACGCATAATGGAAACTCACAAGAAGTAAATTTATTTTTTGTTTGTTTTACTGACTGTTCCGTTAGTCTCTAAAATAACAACTACTAGAAACGATACTACTGCCGTATCATTGTCTGCCAGGACTTGTTTGAACTTCTTATTGCGCGTGAGCTCGCTCGCATACTAAATATCACTCCGGCCGCTAGTCTTTCGTGTTACGTATCTTTTTACCTCTATAGCAAATTGTGATTTATGTGATGAAGGTCTATATACAATATTAGATTTTTGCTTCGCTTCGACTTTGAGTCTGTAGTAATCATGCCCACCTAAATAACAATTCGTGAATGATCTATTTACGATCTGCAATATAGTTTTGTTATGGCGATGTCATCACCCATACTAAACTGTATGCTAGATTGTAATTAAAGAAATGTGTAGACGAATTAACAGGCATTTGTGCCATTTCTTTAAATAACTCAATAATGGCCTTATTACAACGACCAAGAATTCAGAAATTTCATACATTACATTGTAAGCACAGTGGGGTTGACATTGTGTAAAAAACATCAAACCTAATTTGAACTGACATTATTTAATTACTAGCCAACGTCGGAGATTGAATAGTTAAAGGTGTATCCAACCCGGTAATGATATTATTTGTGAAGCAACATGTACACATTTGCGGCTGAGATATTTTGGACTATGTGCCTGTGAATAAATCAAAGACGAATTCATTCGGCGTTCATCTATATATCTAATAGAATGGAGCAACTCATTCGAGTTAGACACTTTATTTTTCTTCACATTACTAATTATACCTACATAAATTATTGCTCTACAAAAAGTCACTCCGGGCTGACTGCATGGCATAAGTAAAAAATGATAATTTCACGTTACCGGAAAAGCCCAAAAAGCTCCAGGAACCGGCGAGCGTGCATTAGCAGAGCTATGAATGTTAGAGAAGCGAGTGAAATGTGTAAGGACCGCGTCTTATGGCGCTCGGTTCTCTCTGTCTATCCCGCAAGGGACCTGGTGTGAAGATATATATATACATAATTTCAAAGGAGGTTAAAAGTGTTGATTAATTTTATCCCAAATTGCACAAAAATCAATTTCATTTAGATTTATTATTATTTTAATTTTATTCTGAATTAGGTAAAGGAATAGCAGCTTATTTTCTTCTTCTTTAGACTAACTAGATGGATAATAGGAGGCAGAAACCAATTAAGGTGTAATTTTTTTATAGCACATTGTATATGATGTAGCTGCCCATTATAGACAAAACTTGATTAAACAAACAGATTGGAATCTTTTGGACTTTTTGTGTTATCATATTATGAATAGTTATTTCACCGTTATGGCTTTTGTTTGTTTCTTATTTTAATGTACAAAAATTAAAGCTAGGTGGTATATATATAGATAGCAGTAGATAGATGACTTACAAAGTATATCGTAGAGAAAATTTGTACCATTCCTTTACACGCACCATCGCGAGAATTTTTAATTTTTCTGGACGGGCTGTAAATAAACAATATTTTCTTTTATTCATAAATAAGTAATGATTTGTGAATGAAAGAAGGAAACTGTGATTATATATTATTATTATAACGAATTTAATAAAATATTGTTTATACGTTAATGTCGAGACGAGCTGAAGACAATCTACTAAAAAATATGTGGTACATTTTCATATAATTTTGATATTGTTGTAAAAATATCGATAATACTGATGTTAATTATCAATCCATTACCTGTACACATACAGGATTTACCCGTTACAGATGTCTCCATTATCTGCCTGAAATACAGGGTTGTGGAAGAAGCTATATCGTTATTTTTGTATATTATATTTTGATAATTTGTTTTGTATATAGTCAGCTAAAAGAATCTATATCTCTCTATTGAACTTTCCTCTATTCGGGTCCATTGTAGACGAAACAATGGACCCGAATAGGGGAAAGTTCAATTTAAATTCAGTACAGATATATCTATTTAATACGACCCCGTCTTACTTATGTGACTGGATAGATATCCAATTTTCTGCGTATCGGTCGGTCTACGTGCGTAGTTTTTGACCGCTGCTGCGTGTCTGATCTATCGGCAGTCAATACTGCCGTATCAAGATTCCGTTCTCTCCGCTACACTATTTTGAGTGTAAAGAACTCATTGTAGTAGTCAGAGACAACCACGATACCTACCTATTTTGCAGATCACACTAAGGTATGTTACGCCTACTAAAAGTTTAAGTATGTTTTCAAAGTGACATAAAGCCACAAAGAGAAAACGAGGGAAATAAACTAGGTACTTACGAATTTTGGTTTGTACATAGGACCAGATAGTAGGACCAGAACCAATAGACAGTTCCTAAAGATGTTGACTTTTCGCTGTGAGTGATTAACGCAATCATACTTAGACCTCAACACACTGACAGCGGTGCGTTTTAGTTGTTTCTTTCTAATTAATCTGCCAACAAAAAGCATACAATACTCATTTAATGAAAACTTGCAAATGCAAACCTTTACATTTATTTCATTAACAGTTTCAACTGTCTCTGAACGTAATTACAATAACATTACAATTAAATTTAACGAATTTGATGTCATGTTTATAATAATAACTTATTATAATCAATGTTATTATCAATTTTCTAATGTAATTAATCTACGATGTCCGGAATACCTACGCAAGTACGCAAATATAAAATCTAATTAGTCAGAGATTTCTTTACACGATATCTCTGTCGATGGTATTATATATAATAAAAAAGCAATGTAGCGCTAGAATACATTGGCAAAGTTCTGTGAGCTGACAGAAATGCTGATTAAATTAATGACTTCTTTTTATCTATTACTGAGTTTTGGGTTCGTTTGGGGTTGATCGTTTCGTTCGTTTTGAGTCGCGGGAATGTTTAGGATTTGGGGTATATGGTATAATTGGAGTAGGGCTCGAATGAAGAAACCCATTAGACTTGCAAATTCTTTTGCACGCGGTGTTTTTGCTTACGTGTTGTTTCAAATTTCGTGTTGACTTTTTCATTGAGAGATTAAATATCCCCATACTCTCTTTTCAACATTCTGAGCAACGCTAAAACACTTACTAAATAAAATAAAATCTAACTTTTTTGCCACTATATGTAATCCTTGTCACACTACCTAAAAGTGCATAGCTTTCGCACACTTCTACATCTAAGTCTTGCACTAGTTAAAGTCTGTATGATACATTGTTTTGCAAAGAAAGTATTAAAGTTAGCCCAAGAATTTCATCGAGCATAATAGAGAAGAAATTATACACCTATTTGTCTATATATTGTTAGTGAATATCCCTTTATTGTACATACAAAACAATTTTTAACAGTATTATTCGAATAAACGCGATAAACTGTTTAGGAATTACACATCGCTGTCAGTACGCGGATAACTTATATTCTTCAACCATTTTTCCACATTACTAAGAATTTGTCGTGCTGTAAGGACGCTGTCGTCACCTCGAGCTAACTTCATTGTCTGTGATTGGTCCGTGACCGCTAAACCTGCGGTCACATAATCACACGTTATCAAATCGTACACACACGTCACATTTATGTAGTAGTTATATAAATAGACATTAATAACGCGACGTCTGTGTAGAGTGGATGCATTCTAGTCAATTACGCACGCGCGTTTACAAAAATATATTATACCTATGTGATTAAGGTAAGCTACTCTGCGGTGAAAGACACATTGATCTTTTTGTAACTGAAATATTGAATATTGTTAATAACGTATTTGCTCAGTATGTTTAGTTGAAACTCGAGATATACAATACGCTGTATAAAACGTTATATAATAAAAATGTGATTCAAACTTGAAAGCCTTTTCCCCAAAAACACGTCCAAAGATTTTTTGTCGGAAAGGGTCAAATTGAATTAGTTATGTGTACCAAATTGAATTTATGTTTAAATGAAATAATATTACTCATGTAGTATTATCAAGTTTTGATAAGATTCGGGACTACTCCACGATTATCGAATATGTTCCAAAAGATCGGTGATAAAATTTTAACAATTTACGTGACTTAATTTCCATGGCTTACTAGTTGATTGTATTTTTTTTTATATAATTGAATTATATGAGAATATTGCGGTCTTTTATTTTTGAATAATTATTTTATACCCTCCATGAATGTGGTTATTTTTTTTTTAACATTTCCATATACATAATTGTATCACTGGTCCTGTTTGAATTTTGTTTTTTTTGCAGTCTTTTTTTTATATAATTGAATTATACGAGAATATTGCGGTCTTTAATTTTCGAATAATTATTTTATACCCTCCATGAATGTGGTTATTTTTTTTTTAACATTGACATATATATAATTGTATCGATGGTTCTGTTTGAATTTTGTTTTTTTTTGCAGTCTTAATTTGGCCCTTTGACACTAAAATCATGCTGTAATTTAGTTGATTAAATTTCCTTTCATTGTGACGATTGAATGATTAAGACACTACAGAAACAGACCAGTAAATTTAAATTTATAAGTTTGTAACATTTTGCTATTCTTATAAATAAAGCAACAACGAGTATTTAGTGTTTCATTATTTCACATTTGGTGTGCGCAATTTACAAAACGAGCGTATTCTATATTAACTTTTTATAAACCTTGTACACTAACGACATAAACAATCATAGGCCTACATATTCGCCTTAATTCCATGTAATATTTATGTTTTATTTTTATACAATGTCGGTAGGCATACAAGCATACGGCCCACCTGATGTAAAGCAGTTAGCGTAGCCTATTAACGTTTGTAATATTTTAAGTATCACCCGGGCGATGTCTCCTCTGCTGCTTACACAGGCTAGGAGCTTACTGGTGTCTTCACTCACACGCAGGAACACAACAACCCTCTAGTGAGTTGTTATTTGGCTACGGTTTTCTGTGAGGTGGAGGCACTTCCCCAGACGGGTAACTTTGATGCGCCCTACCTCTCTTAAATATTTATGTTTTCAGCAGCGTTACCTCACCTACCCTCATCAATATTTAATTATAATAAATTATGTTATCAAATATCAGCTTCGTGTCAGCAAACATTCATTTCTATTTTTTTAAATATATTATACAAGCGAATGACCTACCTATGTGATGGTAAACAGTCACTGGAGCGGCTGCAGTATACTGCTTGTGCTGTACCAGAGCCATTACATTTTTTTTTTATTTCAGTACTTCACTATTTTCTGCAACACTCCACGGATCTGTGGCGGAAGGAAGGAGTGGCTAAAAAGGATGTTGAAAATTTACAGGAACGACAGCTTGTAGTAATATGGTATTATTATTGTACGAAATAGTTAGATATCGTACCTACATACATTCTTCGGTGTTGTGGTGGGTTAGCGGGCCTCTGCGATCGCTTTCACGAGCGGCCAATGTCGGGATGGTGCACGAGCAACATAAACCTCACCATAAAATCTCTCCACCTCGGCAAAGATTTTTGTTCTCGAAGAGACGACACGGCCATCCTCTAGCTTGAGTCTCGACAGTTGCGCCTTTCCAGAAGCCCGGGAAAAGACTTTTAGCCCTTTGTTGTGTGCTATCGCAACTTCATTGCATTTAGTATCTGCCTTCTGATTTGCTTATTCAAGGCCGCATAGTCTGTCGAATCTTTTGCAGATGACGCCATCTCTCGTCGCTTTTCCATGAGAGCCAGAGCTTCGCTAAAGAGCTCATGAGCCTTATGCAGTCGCTTGAAGTATTTTCGGCCAAAGTCGTGTATAACCTGTATTTTTTTATCTGATGTCTCGTCCACCTCCGCGGTGGTTTCCAGTGAATTGAGTCGGTTGTGATGTTCCAATTAGAACTTCTCCAGAGTTTGAGTGATTTGGGGAAGTCAGCCGTAGATTCAACCTCATCATACGGTCTCTTTAAAGCTAATATTTAGAGTGCCACGTATACGTCTGTGGTCACTACAGGTACTGGACCTGTTAACCACTGAGACATACCCTAAATATCCGCCTCTTATCCGTTATGATGAAGTCGATATCGTTCCCAGTCACTTTATCGGGGCTTTCCCAGATCCATCTCCTATAAGGCTTCTTTTTGTAAGACTTCATCAAAAAAGGCCTCTTTCTAGAAAATTGACCAGCATTTGCCCCCTGGTATTCCTTGACCCCAAACCGAACTCTCTGATTACCGATTCATCACTTTCTTGTACTTTCACCTTGGCGTTGAAATCACCGAAAACCACCGTAAAGTGAGTGTGGTGGTGTGATGTATGGCCGTAGTGATATCATCATACATGGCCTCGAGCTCATCATCCGCATGTGTCGTCATTGGTGCATAAACTCTCATAAGCTTTCAGATAATAACTATATATAAGCTTCAGCACAAGATTTATTACCCCCGATGACACATTGGAGATCTCATTATGTTGTTGACGAGGATTCTGTGGACGAGGAACTCGATAACGTTCTGAGAGAGCCGATCTTCTTCACGGTAGTAGGAGAGATTGCCAGATTCCAGCATCGTCCCGTCGTCGGACTTCCGACAGTCCCAGAATCTGCCATTTGATCGACCTCAATTCTACTTCCAGCTCTCTCAAACCGTCATAGCTTCTCCGAGCCCTTGGGAATGTACCTATGGTCAATTGGTAGTGGAGGTCTACCGACCAGGAATTCTTAGCACCCCCTGCCCTGCTGTAACCGAGATCGCCATCTTGGTCCGGAATAGCAGAGCTACCGGGTACTGGGGGCCTCACATGTAGGTTTATTTTCATTTGGGGAAATAGTGACTGCGCACGCGGGTTGGCGACTCGCCAGAGCCTCGTTCGTTGACTGGCAGGGTGCGTGGTGCAGGTGAGGTTGACTTTGATTCTGAAAATAGTGGTGAGCCACTCACACCCCCTACATTACACCCGTGCAGTAACGGAGAAAGAATACTAAAAATCACCACCCCTCTTTTACCGTGGATGTCATAAGAGGCAACTAAGGGATTTCCTCAGATTTCAGCATCTCAGCCGGTGGTAGGGTTAATACCCGCCTGGTTGGCCGTACACACGGCGAAACACCCGTGAAGTGGAGTACCTATGAGACGTCGCGTTTCGGGATCAGCTGGTGGATAACCAGTGCTCGGGAGATTGTTGACGTGATATTGCGGGAACAGTGGTGGATTCTGTATATCCATTGTTAGAAGGACTGATCTGATCCGTCGGCCAGGGAGACCTGTTGAAGCGGTTGTTCCGCTCGCCGCCCGCAGTATAGTACTGGGCCCCAATCAAGACTAACCACTCTGAGAGTGATGTAGATCGTCGTGATGGTTAGTGACCGGATGGTGGCAACCCGGCGACTACCTCCCTGGTGTTCGGGGCCACTTCCGTTCGACGGATCAGTACACCTCCTTTGTCGACAAACGAATGGAGAAACAGTCCACCGCGCTTTTTCTCCAATGTCGTGGCAATTCTCGCCTGCTTCAAGCTTCCGTTCTCTATACTTCTCATGACAGTGCAAATAGGAATACATGGTCTTACAGCGGTGCACTCCCCCACCGCCCTGTACAAGGTTGAGTTCGCTAACATCCGTGGACTCCACTCAAGGCTTAATGCCGTCCACCAATACCTTGAGACGGCACGGCCCGCCATGCTCTTCCTGACGGAGATACAGGTTAAGCGTCCAGCGGACACGTCCTACCTGCAGTATCCCGGTTATGTGCTTGTGTAGAATTTCCTCGCGAAAGCCTGGGTCTGTTTGTATGTCCCAGATATATGTAGTCGCCGTCGTCGCTGCTTAGAAGATTCCTTCTTTCCCGTCCTCTGGGTGCTTGTAAACCTGAGCCTTCGGAGCCGTATTTGTATGTGCTTATACTGACCCCGTACTAGGGACACGGAGACAACTCGGCTCTTTGAGTACACGAGTCGAGCGGCAGATGAAGGGCAGGAGCGATACCCTACTAGATGGTATGTTTGGGTTTAAGATTGGCGTTCGCATAGAATACTACATTCCTCACTCCGATGTCGTCATCAAAAGCCGGAGACGCCCTTGGTTTAATCGCGAATGGGCTGAAGCCGTTAGTAACAAACAGGCAGCGTATCGCGCTTGGATCAGGGGTCGCGCCCGTAAAGATCCGAATATTAACTCGCTGAAATCAGCCTACAATACTGCCACCAAGGTCTGCAAGAGAGCATGCATAAGAGCAGACGCCCAGCGCGTTACACGAGTCGGAACTAGTGGCGTACTCTACTGGTTCGCGTAGCTACTGGAGACTGGCCAAAGCTGTGCAGGCCAACTTCTGCCAGCCCTAACTGCCACTTCTGCGATGCCCCGATAGCTTACTGGCGCATCAGCCACAGGAGAAAGACGATCTTATGGCCAGCCTCTTTGCGGTTAACTACCGGATTGATGACTGTAACACGCAACTACTAACTATACCCTCCAGTGGTTCCGTTATGCCTGATATCCACACCAGGCAGCGCAATGTGCGTTTTGAACTACAGTCACTCGATATCCGAAAAGCAAGTGGTCCTGAAGGTATCCCAGCGATTGTTCTAAAAAAATGTGCAGCGGAGTTGTAAACCAGAGCCTAGTACTTCTTCAACTCTGTAGTGACATTGGCTCGCTAAGCGTATTTTACCGGCTTTACCATGGCGAGTGCTCTGAAGAACTATTTTCCATAATCATCACATCATTGTTGCACTGTTGAGAACATTTCTTCGCGTACCAATAAGTTCGGCAACTCCTATCTTTGTCGTATCATTAAAAAGTGGAACGTCTTGCCACTGTAGGTAAGACTGCCACTTAGAATGAAACTACTTCAATTTCAAATAAAACACAAATGCTGCAGAGAACAACAACCTTCACGCGTCATGTCTTTCGCCGCAGTTTGTATTTGCGGCGCTACCTATTATTGGTACGAATATGATATTATTAGGAATAATTCACAGTTTATACGACTGTACATGAAATAGTCAATATTATGCAATAAAAATTCATTTTTGAATCTTAAGAAAGATATATTTTTTTCTTGTCTTATGTTACAAATATGTGCCAAACTACTAAATAGGTTAGCGGCTATTATTGTCGATGCCCGTTTACAATTTTAATATAAATTCATTAATGCCTCTGCTATAGGAACGGGAATTATTGATGAATTCTTTAAAGTAGAATTCTACTGCTAGGTAACGCTGCTCGTGTAAGAATTTCGGGGAAAAATTAAAGCAAATGGAGCAAGATTCCTCTAGAATATCTTACACACCGCTGGGCTTCGGCGATTGAGAGTCAAGGTAAGGCATTGGTTATTAGCCTAGATGTGACAAAGGCGTTCGATCGGGTATGGCATCGGAGTCTTCTATCGAAGTTACCATCGTACGAGCTGCCCGAGGGTTTGTGCAAATGGGTTGCCAGCTTCATATCCAGCAGAGGTATAAGTGCTGTAATAGACGGTAGTTGCTCTCATAGCATGGATATTAATGCTGGCGTCCCACCGGGCTTTGTATTGTCCCCGACGCTGTTTCTGATGCACATAAATCACATGTTGTCAATCGACAGCATTCATTGTTATGCGGATGACAGCAGCGGGGACACTTATTATACAGGCTGTGCTAACATCCCTCGTTCCGCTTTGGAGGAAAGACGCGATAAACTTGTGTCTGAAATGGAGGGTAGGTACTTTGTCTAAAGTGTCTTACTGGGGGCGATTAAACCTAGTCCAATTCAACTCTACCAAGACACAAGTTTGCGTGTTCACCGCTAAGAAAACCATTTGCTGTGGTTCCCCAATTCCAGAATACGCCGCTCACAATTGCTAAGAGCATTGGGATTCTCGGTATCGAGATCTCCAGCGATGTTCAGTATAGAGGTCACCTGGAGGTTCTCCTCAGCCAGCCAGCTGGCGTCCAACAAACTCGATGTGCTCAACAGAGCTAAACAGTACTTCAGCGCGGAGCAAAGATCAATGTTATGTAAGTCCCAAGTCAGACCGCATATGGAGTACTGTAGCCACCATTGGGCGGGAGCACCTGGATACCAGCTAGGACCTTGTGACTAGGTACAGAGACGAGCTGTGAGTATTATCGATGATCCTGAACTCACACACGGCATTGATCCCGTGAATTTGAGACGAGATTTTGCCTCCCTTTCCATGTTCTACCGGTTGTATAATGAGTTGTGTTTTGAGGAGTTGTTCGACATTATACCAACAACTTCGTTTTACAATCGCACAGCTCGCCGACGACTGGGAGCTCATCCTCATATCCTGGAACCGCAATGGTCACGCACTGTGCGGTTCACGAGAAGTTTTCTACCGAGAACTATTAAGTTGTGGAATGAGCTCCCTACCGAGGTTTTCCCAAGGGACTATGGTCAGTATGGGGTTCTTTAAGAAAGGCGTCAAGAGGTTCTTACAGGGTCGGCAACGCAAGAGTGACACCCCTGGTGTTGCAAATGCCCATAGGCTGCTAATGTAGCTAAAAAAAACTAAGCGCGCAGTAACCATTTGAGCAAACACCGAATTCTCCTGACTGCCAAATCTCTTTGAACCACCACTAGCAGTGGCAGCACGACAGGCTGGCAGTGTGGAAAGGGTTACCGCAGTTGTCCTTTACTCTTTTAGAACTTCTGTATCTTTATTTTTGTCCGCAACACACTCAACAATTGTGAAACAGAAAAGGAAATATATTGTTACAGCGGCTAAAATATATATCCATAACGAATGTATTCTTACAACATCTTCACTCGATCGTCAACGCGGTCGATCAACACGAAATGACATTGAAATTTCTTTCCTTACAGAGGGAGACCTCGGATATCCTCCTCGACCGACAGGAGACAGTTCAGGAGGACATTTGGTGAAGCCGTCTTCACAGCTTACAAGACGTGGTGGTCACAGCCGGATCTACGCGTGGCGGGTGGCTTGTCTATCGGTATGACTACGCGGGTAGATCGGTTCCTAAATATATTTTGGCTTATAGTTTCTCTTAACCTTTTCAACGAGATTACCGGATGTAGAGGACCCTACAAGCTCTCTGTGGATCTTCTGTTGACTACATGTCTGGATGAATATAACATGTCAGTGGTGTCCCTACTTGGTTCGTCGTAATACTGTCTCATACGGAGCTATGTACCCAGCACCATACGCTGCCCACTTCGGCCTACAGGATGGTGAATTTACGCATATACCCGTGGAGGCAACAATGCTTCAAATCAATTCAATGGTGATGCAACTGTGCGTTCCTGGGTTCTGTTCAGACTTGGTTTGGGATTCAACACTGGAATATTTCGGAAGATTCTACTTTAGAATCCTTAGTAGCTCTAGTGATCCAATTAAGTTCAACGAAGGAAATTCTTTTTCTTCACATTTGCGTAAAGTACTATTTTTATTTAATTTTATAATGTATGTATATCTTCACGCCAGGTCCCCTGCGGGGTAGGCAGAGAGAACCGAGCGCCATAAGACGCGGTCCTTACACACTTCACTCGCTTCTTTCACATTCATAGCTCTTTTCATGCACGCTCGTCGGTTCCTAAGGCTCCTGACATCACCTTCTGATAAAACACGACCAATTTGGTCATGGTAGGTTAGTCTTGGTCTTCCTCGGCTCCTACATCCTTCCACTTTCGCATTGTATATCTGTTTCGTCATTCTTTCATCTTGCATTCTTTCTACATGTCCGAACCAACGGAGCATGCCCTTTCTTATCTTAACACCGACACTCTCTTTCAGTCCAACTCTCTTTCGTACGTCATCATTTCGAACGCGGTCAGCAAGCGTTATGCCACAAATTTTTCGCAGTGCTCGCATCTCGACCGCATTTATTCTACTTTCATGCTCTCTCTGCCATACCCAGCTCTCACTTCCATAAGTTAGCGTTGGGATTAACACCGCGCTGTGTACAGCGAGCTGTGCCTTCTGGCTTAGATTTCGGCTGCCAAACAGTTTACCCAATGCTCCATTCACGCTATTCCCTGCACTCACTCGTCTCTTCACATCAGCGGTGTACCTTCCATCGCTTCTGAAAGCGCTTCCAAGATGTACAAACTCATCCACTTGCTCCAACACTACACTACATCAACCGTGTTTTGTACCACCATGATGGTAAACGGACATATGGTAAGCAGTGACCGTACTCTATTGACACATGAACACTAGGATCTTCATTTTCCCAAATATCCGCAGTGATTTTATTCCGCCATTTAACGGTTCTCGGAAGAAAATCTCCATCCGTACCGCACACAATTTACGCCGCCAATGCAGTATTATTCTTATTCCTAACTTCTCTGAAAATGTGACGCGACCAAATTCATAATATAAATAAACTGCTAGAGGTTGTATCAATAAATTGGTAACAAAATAAAACATCAATTTTAATTTATTGAATTTTCATTTATACAATTTTCGATTTACAACTTATACGAAAACAAAACATTCTTACAGCATAGCACTGTCAACTCAAGTATAAAAACTGGAAAAGCTCCATACATACCATGGAAAAATTGAAATGGGAATCGTAAGCGATTTCTTGTGTTAAATGGTTTGGACGAATAGACGAGGATACGGACCAGTTACAGGTAAGAGGGATCAGGACTGGAACATAATGCATTAAATAAATTTAAGTTACAATCAAACGCATGAAACTGTATTGCCAGGTAATTACTAGGTATATTGACCAACTAACGGATATATTGCATATAACGTCGTGAGACACCGTTCCTGCGAACTTTCTAAAGGAATACTTATTCGCAGAAACGATTCACGACGTTCTAATACACGAACTATTAACTGTGTTACTGCTTTAAGTGCCCGAATTTACTGATTGATATATGCGCTAACATTAATAATTTCATTATATCCTGACAATATTACAATACAATAAACAGGTGTTAAACATCAATGTCTAATGAAACTTCTACTATTAATGAAACGTGGTCTAAAACGTCCAAATGCCATCTATGCCCAAATTTTTTATTTTAAATTTCTACTGATTATTAATGATAACGCTCGGCATCGGTTCTGTGGAAACTGCCTGAACCGACACTGTTGGCTGTCCACTATCATAGCTCCACATCTGTGATTACCATTATCCAAGATATGTGGAGCTGTTAATGATTTCACATAATCGACACGCTCTACAATCGTATTATAAATATATATATATATAAATATAAAGATCGCCTGCTGTAGTACTTTGAAATGTATATACACTATGTGGCAAAATGTGTTCATCAATTTACAGTGTATGTCACTGACAGCGGGATCAATATCATACCAGTCATCACTCGCATCAGTGAAGTATTATGACTACGGACCCTACATCTTCTTAACAACATTTCGACTACCTCAATCCTAATACCATGTCTTTGTCATCAACAATACACACATTTGTTATGCAACCTTCCGTGCGTATGATATAGGCACACTGTGTAAGCTGCAATAAAAGTGCCATGTATACCCATATGGTCAAACAAATATCTACGAGGATAAGGTAATTTTTTGTATTATTTCGTACATTATTACATCAATCAACAACAGATATATCAACAAAGTTTTCATTTATGCAAAATCATCTCATGGGCAAAATACGCGATCATTACTTGATGATAAATTTTTAATCGTATAGTTAAATATCAGAACTATGGATACCTATTCGTAAATGATATGACATAGCATACTTATAAGACAATCCTAAAATTGGAAATGAAACCCCAGAAGTTTCATTTATATATATTATTAGTGTAGTATACATACACGTATGGGCAGTAAATACTTGGCGCAGAATCTTGGAAACACTCCGCTGTCAGGGTTCCGTAGTGAATACTACATCGATGCTAGAGGCATCCCTCACATTATTCATACTACGTCTAATACTTAATTGAAAAATAAAATTATTCGTGATTTTAAACTAATAACTTCGTCTTTTTCGGAATACTCGCACAACGACACGATGTAAACGTACTCGTATCTCAAAAAGGGATGTCCGATTTGATGAATTCAGAAACCTTTACACCTTGTGAATTGTTACACTTATATTAAACAATTTTAAACAATCCTGCAATTGTAATGAAAATAAGGATACCATTTCAGGCATTAAGTAATACATCGCACTAACGCGCGTCATAATTAAATATTATTTTACTCTTCAAATTATGCAGGTGACCATACACACAAACGATCGTTCATTTTCATTAATACATCAATTCTGACTCATGGTCCCAAATTTCGAAGCATATTTTTTTACGTTCAAATAATATCGAATTGACATTGAATCGACGACGGTCCGAGTTTGGATTGGAAGCCAACAATAAGCTAATATTTAATTAATTCTCCGACTAGCTCTCAAGACATTATTCACTACTGCCGTGCCGATGATGTCCGTTAAAGTCTTCGAACCGTAGCGTGGGTTTCGTGTTGCCTACAACTATTTGACCATTTCGATGTGTAAGTCGGTCGTTGTACTGATAATGTGTTGGCTTAATGCGCGAGCGACGGGACGCAACTGGGAACTTTGTACATATGTATTATATTCTGTTGGCTAATTAGTGAATCTATGTTACTTTAACACGCTATAGGAGCTAGAAAATGGCATTTACCATTAAACCTATTTATCTAATAATACTGGATGGATATTAAATGTAATAAATTATCGCGAAAAATTCAGATTACTTCATAAGATCTCATCTTTTTGTAAGTATACTAGTCAAAAAGCTCTTAATATTATAAATCCTTAATGTTATGTATTTTGTAAGAGGATTATGTAATTATGTACCTAAAGATTTCGCTTCTTATATTAGGTGATGGAATTAAAATACGAGTGGTGTTATTATTAACTTGAAATAATTGTTAAGCTCGTAGCAATTTTTAGCATAATCAGATTGTAAGTATTGAACAAGGACATGATAACGTGTGGTAGATAGACAAAGCGTTCCGCCTTGTATTGAACGGACTCCATGGCATAGGTATATGTAAACATTTGAAACGAATATGTAAAATAAATACGTCATCAAGTCTGAATTTACAGATATAACAACCAATTTAAACGTTAAATATAGGCGCTAATATAATATACGATACTCAATTAAGTACGTGATTTATATTCAATTAGTATATGAACACGCTTCAACCTGGACGGAGAGGGGGCAAGTGAGTAAGGAAAATGATAGATACTAGGATAAAATTTATTACAATCTAGCACTTGTTACATTGTCATATATTATGATTCCATTATTTTTAATTTTAATTTCATATTTAATCTTTAAACGGACTCGCACATCTATGTCAGAATCTTAAATCCTCTAATTTAATATATTATTACCAAGAGTACTATCGAATCGCACGTTCAGAGTCAATGTAACAAATTCTAAATAACGGCGCATGGGACAACTACAGTTGCATAGAGGTACGAAGCGCTGGGCAGCACACTCGTCAAAGCAGCAGCGGGTCAGCAAGGGCGGGAGGAAACGGAATCGGGCGGTCCCATGGCAGGTTTCAGAATTCATACAAACGCGACGTCCACAATCGTTCCTGGCCGAGTAAAAGCAAAATGTATCTAAAACAAATTTAGATATACCACACAATGTCACAAGTTTTGCAGATATCACCTAACTATAAATCTTAAAACAAATCGAATTTACAGATAAAATTACCGATTATAGCTGTTCCTAAAGACCATATTAAATATAGTCTGTTATACGTAACGGACATTTTCAGACTTCTTAATAAATTTAAAATTTTTCATCTCCATCCTAACTACGAAATTGATATTACTCAAGTAAATAGAAAATCGTGATTTCTCAGCGAATAATTTCGCGCATCTCTATCTAAGGATATCATTTTCCCATGAAAATTTAATTCAAATAACATAATAAAGTATCAGCGAACCATGAAGTGGAACTTGTTTGGTGTCGGTTGTTGAAATGAATTCATTATTACATTTCTAATAATACTGAGCGAAAATTATAATACGCCTTAATGAACGCGGCGTTACTACAATTTTGGCCAACATGAGTAATTCTTATTTTTCTACAGTGTATCTCATGTATATGGAATTTATCGAATTCATTAAAAGGGACAGACTAGTCCCGCCCTAAAACCAGGCGGACACGGCTTACCAGTTCTCTCTTTCCCTCCATAAAATATACTGGACCGTTACTGCAGTATAATATAAAGTGATCGGAGGGTCTGGATTGGTAACTTAAGCGATTCGTGCCCACCTAGTTCTATAAATTTTGGTTAGAAGGTAGAGTTGACATTTACAAAAAGATTGTAAATCAAAGATCAGTTAATCGCACACCGTAATATAAATACCACACTGGGAAACCGCGCATCGCAACAACCAAGTCACAAAATAGTTAATAAAAATCAGTTTAATAATATTACTGACACAAATTTTACTATTCATGACGTCAAACGTATCACACGGTTTATCAATGTTTGAATGCATTCCTATACACAATGCAAGTTGATAACTAATTAAAACCGTACTAGCTGATCCCGGCAGATGTTATCCTGCCTTAACAAAAATATAAATATAAACCTTCCCGTGAAAAACATACATGTGTCAATTTATATGGTGATCTGTCAAACGGTTGCGGATCATATCGATCTCAGAGAAATAATTATGCATACATATATACCAACATCCATTTTATATATACTACGCACGAATTTGGATGCGCCATTTCATAACATTCTCTCCTGCCTACCACACTGAACCCAACCTGCGTTTTACACCTATGAGTACTTAACAGAAAGTTTGAGATATATGGAAGTAGGTAGGTATACAAAGTGTGCGCAAATAGACGATTCATATACGGTTAGAGTTGTGCGATACCACGGGACGTCTTTAAATAATTACGATATTTTGATCTAGTATACAACATAAAACATTTAGTTCACAACATTTAGTAACATCAACATTTTTTTTTTGTTGCAACAACCTCGAATTCCAATTTGTTACGTATGTTGTCATGTCTTTCTTTAATGGCACAACCTATTTTGGTTCCAACGGCGAAGTCAAACCTTTTATTTGTAGTTGGTTAAAATAACGTTTATTATACGTTTTATTTTCTCGATGGAAGTGTGTACTGATGGTATTAACCGTGATCAAAGTTTGGGATGCATTATAAGAATTTTGAATACGGATAAGTATTTTAAATGAAAATTTATTTGTGTTGCAATTTTGTACGAAAGCTCTTAAAGAAAATTTTACATTTTAAATAAGCAATGTACTCAAATAACGTCATAACGAAATCTCGACTGCCATGTACCACGATGTTCACCAAATGAACTCATGATTGAATTAGGCCAACAAAGTAAATTGTTTTTCGATTTTATTTGATAATTGACATATCCTCGCAGATCAATATCTTGTAATGATATCACTGAAGCTTGCCGTCACGATAAGGAAGGCAATGATGCGGCTAAGTAGATGACATGTCTCAATAATTTGTTAGAGATTGTTTTTCGTCATTTAAATATTAGATCGATTTATATGCACCAATTCTTAAGAGAAAGTGTAGTGATTTTATTTAGTGAGTGAAATCTAGTTATGGTATCGTATAAGGTAGGTACTATTTGAGACACTCCAAAATTCTCACGGCTATGTGACAACATACATAAAGCTTCCAACCCAGTATGAAAGAACAGCAGCAACAAAGTGATGCTTATCAATATCAGACAAAGCTTTCTCCATCTTTAAAATTTGACTTCCCACCATGCAATGCGTCTATAGATTTATAGCGCGTACGCTTTTACTTGTGAATCTATGACAGCAGTAATTTCGCTCTTCCTCCTAACTCTAACAAGCTTTACGATAAACCAACACACGTAACATGTTTAATCACAAACATTTAATAACGTCCTGATGTGATTGTACCGTAACGATCAAATTGATTCTTGCGAATAGAATGTAATAATATATCTAATAAAATACCGATGATTTTATTTTCTACACGATAATATTTAAAATGTAAACATTCATCAAGGTTATTTGAGAAGAAATGTCCGAAGCCAGGACGTCACCGCCGTAGTAGCGCGAGATCAGTGCTGACCGCTATACGCATTTATCCATAACCCTGAATGTAAGCCAAAACGTAGATTGTGTTTCAGCAATTCGTAATAATTATGTCAATACAGCGGACCAAGCACACTGCCCTCAGGCTTCACGGCTAGCACGGACGAGCATCAAAGAAAATCTATGCCCAGTAAAAGGGCAGCACTTATACTCTAATTAGTACTCCTATTCCTACACTAATCTATATATACGGCGTAAATATCATGTCTTTTGTCTAGATGTTTAAACGCTATGAAATGTGTATTAATGATATGATGAAAATTATTAGATGCTTTTATTCCTACTCGATAATTTTAATTTTAACAAGAAAATTGCACTCAAACAGACTGACTGATTTTGTTTTTATTCTGTATGGGAATGTACGATGAAATCGATAGGCTACACTAACATCAATGTTAACAACAATGCGGAAATTTACGAGTTTTGATAGCGACTCGAACAAGATTCAGTAAGACTATATGTTTTACATTTATATACATAGGTGTATTAGATGCAGTTCACTTCATATATACTTAGTTGAGATCCTATTAATATATAGAGACAGTCTTACAATAATAGGTGGAATGAATGGAGGAAACATTATCGTACATTATGGGAGTGGTATCAATGTTACACACGTCGGCGCTTGTCGTCGTTTGTCATCTTTTGCAGTCAGTCTGTGCCGATAACATATAACAAGCATAATATATTAATAAATTCATGTCTTACTGGATATGTTTAAATGGTAACATTACAAGCTAATATATGTAATTGTAGTGTAGATCAACTTAATATTCCCCAGCTACTTGGGGTAACCTATCATTCGTATGGCTTTTGTTTGATAAAAGGAACACTTACAATCTGCAGCGACACGTGTTCGGCCTCCCGTGGGCGACTTACGGACGGGTGGAGCGCGCCCGCGAATTCCAACCCGTCGTCTCGAACGCTCGCAGCGCGTATCTACGTATTCGGGCCGACTGGCCCTTTACACTACTTTATCCTAATACTTTAACATTTAATTAGATTTACGTTGCGTCGATATTGGAATCCGAGGCTGTTGCATTACAATTGGGATATTGCGGGTTTGGTACACGACATATAACACAAATGACTTCAAATTTCAACTGTCTTTAGGAGTTGCACGTGGCAACCCCGTCTTGATTTCTTTTATTGAGACTGCTAACGTTCAGACGTCTTTATCATAATCCGTATATCACACTCGGAATCTATCGTTCTGATTGTTCATTTGATTGTTCATTTGATTGTTCAAAGAGCTACCCGTATCACATGCGCGTCGGCGACACTAATGGCGAAATGCAGCTGTCGTATTGAACTTTCTTTTGCGTTTCGGATCACTGCAGTCTGTAATGTGGAGTTTTGGAGCCCGTTAGGCCATTGTGGAGTGGTTCTGGGACGGCACGGCACTTCCAGCGCTCATTCGACCGTCCCTTCGTCTGTCCGTGCTGGAGCAGTGCGCCCGCGGGCAGCGCGACTCCGCTGACGTCGGGAGCTGCGGACCGCGTGCGCGCCTCCTCGTCGGTGGCGACACTTCGCGCCTCACTATTTACAAACTATTGGTAAAGCGTTAAGCTAAACTCGAGTCCTCTCGAACGAGACGAGTACTTCTATGTCTATAAGGAATAATTATTTGTCATGAAGAATCTTTCCTAATATTACACGTGTGTTGAAATGTAGAAAGTGTTTAAGCTGTTCAAGCAGTTCGTTATTTACAAAAGGTTTACAATTTGCAGTCACTGTTTAAGCTTATTTTAAAAAGAAGTTTTTATAGTACTCGATTTCTAATATTTGCAGTATTCTTTTACAAACGAAGCACCTATTTTTAAAGTTCACAAATTCGGTTGACACTCAGAGTCCGGGTGTGACACGAGCGGCAGAGGGCGGTGTTCGGGCAGCGGGGCGGGTTCGGCGGAGTGGGCGGGCGTGCGTCACACGTGGCAGGGCGGCGGCGAGCGCGCTGGCAGCCGTCCGCGCCACACTGCGTGCGCGCACTCGCGCCGGCTCGCCTTATCTGAAACACGCGCGCCCGCGCATTACGCATACTGTCGCCATCGCGTCACCTCTGCGACCACCAGTAAACATAGCTTAGTATTCTGATTCTTGTTATTGCGATCCACGATTTACCAATTCGCTGTATCCAATCTTGAATATACAAATACACCGATTCAAAAGTGATACCGCTTTATTGATATAGTCAAGTTTTGGGATCTTAATAATTTAATTTAGCATCATGACCGCAAGATTAGAATACAGCATAATTAATTTGTGCACATGATACACCTATGTTTTTAGGGGCGATGTTAATTACTTGGATTGCTAAGTTACTGTTCGCAGAAGTGAACTTTAATTCTGTGACGCAGTCACAAATTTATCTACACAACGATCCATAACATGGAACACAAACAGAATATAAGGGGGATCGACACAAGTCAGCGGGGACTTCGGGAAGCCATGCGTATCAGTTTCATACATCAAAATCAAAACACCTATAGCACATACAATAACAACCGAAATCACATGTCTTTGATGCGATCGAAAATACTGTAGTTTGAAGAAACTGTTTCACTGAACTAATATCTGAAAGTACTGATAGTATATTTTCAATAAATAGATAACAGAACAATAATTCCAAACAAATATTTATACATTCTTAGAAAGAAAAAGGAAATGTTGAAAGTAAACACTATCATAACGATAAAACATTATCTAAAAATTAACTTCGACAATTTACGTGTATACTGAAAATTAATATTTGAATTCACAAAGGAAGTAAGTACGCTTTGTGATATAGAACATTAACAATTTGTAGACCTCTGTCCAAAGACGGATATTTTTAATTTGCAAGATGTAGAAGCAATTGTCTGTATGTCAGTATTTCAGAGTCCATGTCGTCAAACATGCTATATTTAATGGTTTTTATTTAAAAACGGAATTATTCGATGGTTGGATTAGGGGGTTATGTCTAATGATTAGTTACAAACAGATATTTTACCAACAATTCAACACAAAGAAATAAAGTTATGTACAATACTAGAAATTGTGTTGGATTATACCAATGAAATTTTCATTACTCAGTACAATGCCAACAGTAAATCTACTACAGTGAGTGCAGTTCAGTTTCATTTATATTATTCAAGATTAGTAACATTTTAAATATGTAACATTTAATAACAATTAGACTTTTCAAATCAATAAAAAAGAAGAGTAGGGTCAAGGATACATATTCGCATGCGACAGTTAGTCACACTGAAGTTACGAGTAGCAATCGTTTCACAGTAATCGATGCAAAGCAAACATTTACTAGAGTTCAGTCATTTTGTATGTAGATAAATACATGATTAAATACGGTTGTGATACTTATGTGATGTGATAGTGTTCGGGGAGTTATTGAGTGTATCTATCTTTTTTTCATCTATTCGGGTGACTTTTCAGACTTTTTGCCAATGTATACGACTAGAGTTATACTCGTAGTTTTAAGTTTATGGACTATTGAATTGAAATGGTATCCTTAAATATTGGAATAATCTATCAATAGAATTTGGCTGTAACAACCTAATTAAGTTGTTACAACCTTATACATAATAGCGTAATATTTTAAGTCTTTATCGTATAGGTACCATTAGACTTGAGAGCTTGTTACAGATGAACTAACAAAAACTACATTTCAGATCAGGAACATTACTTCGTCAACATTCAACACTGAAATATAATTCATATCACATCACAGAAGTGACTACTAAATTCAGTTATTAGGTTTTCATACCAGTATCTTAAGAAGAGTAAATGACTGAACGACAAGGAAAAGGGTGACAGAGGGTTGGGGCTATTCCGCGTGCCTTACTTTCTTTACAAATTTGGAAAGAGCGCCGTTAATTTGTCAGCGAGTAAGCCAATTGTGTGCATTACAGCACGTTCTTTGTATGGCTAGCGGATGCCGTAAAAGGCATGCTGTAAAATCATTACCCGACTTACAAATAAAATTAAGAGCTTCCGTAACTATGTATCTCGATTATACCTACGGAACCTAAAACAATCAATATTTTTTATTAAACTCGTGGCTGCTGTTAGATATCTGTGTATAACAATTTTCGTAACAGATTAAAGATATATTAAAGTTCCTATTGAGAATTTTACATTCTCATTATGACAAATTCATTATTCACAAACTAGGTGTTAGTGAGTACAAACTAATTCTTTTTGAATTTCTTAAGAATTCATCGGTTTACCTGTGTACGAATAATTGACATACAGACACAAACATTTACATTTATTAGCCAGCAATGTCTGAAAACACCTTAATAAATATCAAGTCTTACATCCAAGGAAAATGATAAAATTGAATATTTCATGTCTATTACTAGTTTGCTGCTCACCCGATTTCGGCTGCGTAACAGTTATCGGGCCTACGTGTTCCTTTGGTCTCTCAGTTCTCTCTCCTTTATTCTCGCTTTCTGTCCAAATTACCTATTCTTTGATTTCTGTTTTTGAATGGCATCTCATCTCTGCTACTTCTCGAAGCCAATTTATTTCTTCACTTCTACCTTATTCCTCTTATAACAGCTTTAATTTATTTTAAGTTTCTTTATACAAGGAAAATTTACCTTCTCCTTCGGAATTTAACTTTCAAATATATGTTTCATTAATTGTGTCGAAGACCTAATTTTCTTATAATATTTATTTCCACGTATTCCAAGATATCATTAATGGAAAAATATGATTTCTCTTACAAACTTTACCACGCTGCTTCTCCCCTCATAGGTGAAATTTCTAAATTATGTCTATGATATAAAATTAACACTGTCTCCACTAAATTTATAGCACTAGCGTTGCCTTTAGTAGACTATGGAAAAAATAAATTTAAATGTTACGCGTCATAATTGATAATTTACGAACCTTACTTTTACAAAATATTAAATTTCATTATTGTTTCCCTAACATAAAACTCAATATCAAAGACAATTGATCGCCACCATTGACCATATCGATGCATATAATGTAGACAATGTCAATTTTATCGTTTGAGTCGTTAGACTCAGTTTAAAAAAAAAACATTTAAATTTTTGTTTTTAATTAAAATCGTGTTTTTTATCAATGAAGTTTGATATGTTCAATATTTACGGCCTGTCCCGTTACTTTCTTTCCACTCTGTATATATAGAAGACACATATCCATACAGTTGATGGATCCTGACATGCCGCGGAACGCGCCGCATCGATTCTTGCCGTCATCCCACGGCCGAGCGACCCCGTGTTCCCGTCCCGACCACGTGGACATGGTGTGGGGGCGGGGCGGCATTTGGTTGTTGGGCCTCGGCGGGCGCGAGCTGCGTGCGTGACGTCACGGGCGAGGTGGCCGGCGCGCTGCCGCAGCGGGTATCGATCCCGTTCCGGCCGGCGGCGTCGTACCGTATTCATTCAAGTCGGCGATCGAAGGCTGGCACTGGCTGCACCGATGCTCCTCGGTTGGCATGTGTTTAGGTGAATGGTGCTTATGCCGCCTGGCGCCATTCAATATGCACATTGTGCCACAAAGCTTTGCATGTCAAAACTGTTTACACGTTGTATACACCGTCTGATGAAAAACTGCCTTCAATGTGGCATCAGAGTGGAGTGGTTCTTGCTATATGACATGATTTTCATTTTTGATTTCATTCAATTAATAATTGAAATTACGTAGCAGAGATGTTGTATTAGTATGTTGGTAGGTACGATTTCTTCATCACTCCGTTCAGCCATGTTCCCAACTTTGGCTTAATTTCGCTTACATTTTTTACTGATTTGCGAATTTATTTGTTGTTCTTTATTTAGAAACTAGTTTTGTTTTGAAATAATTTAGCCAAAGGTACTCACATCCGTGGGGTAAGCATTTAAGACAAAAACTAGGTCAATTTTTCGTGTCACCGATAGAACTATAGTATTCACAGTCTAGTGGTGAGTTGTGACTATAGACCCAACTCACACAGATTAACACGCAGATCTATTCTTCATCAAGAAATAACACCTACGGTAAACATCCTATAGGTACCTTTTATGCAGTCTCATATGTTCCTGAGTGTATAAATTTATATAGCGTTAAATATCACATCTAATTACATAAAGGGTGTACCACGTTTAATTGTACGTACATGTAACACGTTTGATGCATTTTTAATTTTACTAAGGTGGAAAACAGGCGTACGGCCTGCCTGGTAAGCAGTTGCCGTTGCCTATGCACATTTGCAACAGCAGGAATATTGCCAAGATAGTTTAACAATATCCCATAATGAACGTATTCCAGTAATCATGGAGATTGAACTGATTCAATTCGGTCCAAAAGTTTCGAGGAAATAGTTAAAATACTTATAAAAATATTAATATAGGCTGACTACTGTAGTGGATGCCATGGGCATGCGTAAATTTATTAAATTTACTTACGCAGCTCACGGATGAAAGAAGTTAAAACGAGCCTGGAGATGAAGACAAAATAACAATCTTTGTTCAGGTAAAGTTTTTTGTTGTAGGCATTTGAATTTAAGTCATTTATTTAATTATTCTTATTTTAAAAGACTTACTACAATTTTGTGATAGGTATGTAATGAGCAAACACGTTAGTAATATCAACTAATTTAAAAAAATGTGTATGTGTTTGTAATTTATCTATATATTTACCATGATAAATACATGGATAAATTAGAAACTAAATAAACACATAAATTTAGTTTGCAGCGTGCAAGTAGACCATAATATTTTCGGCATAACCGGTATTTAAGTGAATATGTTGTAGGAATAGTAGGAATATGTAACGTTTATTTCCAAAATTTACAAAAAAGGGTATTGCTGTGAATATAATTTCGTAGGGCACTTTTAGACAAAATAGGATAGTAGAAATTTGTAAACAAAAATTATTTTGATTTCGTCTACCCAACAGCGCACAGACCGGGCGCGGCGACTGAATATTAATTAGATATTGACTTTAAATTGAAATGCCAACAAGGTACAGGTACTTACATCTATTTATGTGTATGAATCGATTATTTGTAAAACCCCTTCATGCTTTACAATGTAAATGCAATTTTACTAATTCGATTTTACATTTATTTGAGAAATACGGGATATGATATATATGTGAACAATTGTTGCAGCCAGATATATACTAGTAGTTTATTGAAAAGTACAGTACTAAAATATTTAAATGTTTACATTTTGATAATGGACATGTATTCAATTACCGATCTAAAAACATTTTAATCAAAGTTGTATCTGAAAACATGAAGGCAGATATATATTAGAAGAAATACGTAATAGGATAGGCATTTTATGTTCTATCTACGAAGACTGTTCATTTGGTGAACTAAACTTAGTCCCAATTTATTAAGGTATGTAGTTACAATTTTGTGGCCCCTGAAAAGTGAAATCTCGTATATCTAATTGAATTATCTCAAATAATCGATTCATACCAACAAGTTTTATATCATTAAATAATAAACAAGTGTTATGTCTAAAGGTGATTCCAATAGGTATACAAGCGCAAAATAAGGAAGGTCACATAAATTTTATAGAACTAGTGATACTCCACTAACTAACAGGCTGTAGACTGATAGAATTTTTGACGACGGCGGTTCGGTGGCGGCCCTCCGCCATTGTTAATAACGTTACTTTCACACCAACGCTCGTGGGTTCGATTCCCACACAGGACAAACATTTGTGTGCATGAATATGTCTGTTTGTCTTGTTCTGGTTCGGGTGCATTAAAGCAGCACGTCTAGGGAAATACCTCCACGTCACAGAAAACAACTCTCAAATAACAACTCCCTGGAGGGTTGTGGTGTCCTTGTAGTGTGTGTGAGTGAGGTCACCAGTAAGCTCCCAAGGAGTTGCTGTTTTAGCAGCAGAAGCGGAATCCCGCGAGCGATGTTTAATGTCTTGCAAGCTTTCATAGGCTATGGTAACCACTTTACCACCGCGGGTAGTATGCCTGTATGCCTCTTGACTAACAACGTACCAGCTTTTTTTGATTTTGATTTGATTTTATATTTTTTCCCTAATTCAATTTTACTGTTAACAATTTTGGTAAAAACCTCAACAGTAATGATTTATACCAATTATAGCGATGGTAATATTTTATAATAATATCTGAAGTAATTTTTTTTTAATGGGTTTTTGGGTAATAATGTTAGTTCTTAATAAAAAGATCATAATAAAGAATATGTAAGTATATATAACTAACTCAGAACATCACACTATGTTTAAAGAATCAAGTTTACGTACATTTTCAAAATTCATCTCTATATTAGGATTTTTGCGCATTTTAGAGGGTATAAGTAAAGTCTCTCATCAATCTTATATCCCAAAACTACGTGTAAATAAAAAAAATCGATATTAACCAATTTCCTGATGTTCTGGGTGTGACTTTCCATATTTCGCCATTGTGATGATCGAACGAATAGAATTTTAAAGGTCTCTGTGATATCTTTTAATTTTTGAAACGAGATGACTGTATTATTTAATGTTATTTTTCACAAGGAATTAATTTATAAATCAAAATTTGAAATTCCATCAAATTTCGTATCATAAATTACACAGATACTGCACAACGTTATTCTCGTAGTAGGGTGAATCACGGAATCAAGTGTGTGCAGTTGACTCCACTGGCGCATTTTGTTTTATAAGATATTTTGTAAAATAATGAAACATTAAATTTAAGTAAACCATGGACATATTTGTCGGACAGATATCACATGTGTCTCTGTTTCAAAATATATAAAACTATATAGTCAATAGTCGTACAAATGATTTTAATTCCATTTTATTCTGTGGAAATTGGCTACTGTATTAAGGAAATATAATTATTAAACCATACAAGTTTGTAATATTTATTGCTGTCTACTTATATCTTTATGCTAAGTCGCTATATTTTCAGCAATAATAAGAATTGACTCCAATGGAATTAAAAATACTATATTTTTATACTAAAAATAATATGTTCGCATGTGTTGTACTAACAATTAAGTCATTATGATTCTTTAGGCAATCCTAATTGCAATAAATAAGAAATATTAAAACATGAAATATTAATTACATACATTGTCTTCCGGAACTATAGTATCGATGTGTGGAAAATTACTATTGAATTCTAGTTACTCCATTAGTAAGTTGATGTTGAATATTTTAAGGACGCGCGCATTAGAAGTAATTTTTAGGCATAGCATACAATAACTACAATAGTTATATAATACATTTAAGTACCATAGAATAAGAACAATGGGTACCTATTATTTTTTGAGGCAGTGCAAATGGAATGTTTCCAGATTCACCCTCTTACGTTTAAGTCTTATTTGAAGCCTCGAGAGCACGAAACTAGTTCTGCTACTGAAGAGAATCATACGAATGAATATAAAAATAAAAACTGCTAAGGCATTTATTTTAAGGTTAATAAGTCAATTTTTACGTATTTTTTTGCTTAAAATTTAGGCTGTGTATAAATTTTAACGAAGAATAAGTTTTGTAAAGTCGAATACTTTACTGTCTTTGTGACAAATACCCTGCTTAAATTCATATTCATTTTCGTATTCCATCACAAACAATAGTTTTCATCAGTAGCGCTAGTTTTAGTCGTGAATTACGTGTGAATACAAAATATCATGTAAGTATTATTTGCACTAGGTAGAGGATAACTATAAAGCGCATCACTTGTGGTATAACAATGCTGTAAATTGAAGTAACTTATGTTATACTCGTACATGTACGTGAATAATTATGAATATCTTTAAAATGAATCTTTGAATTTTATGAAAGTACAAAAATATTTTTTTGTACTTTTACAAAATTAAAAGATAAATATTTATGTACTTATTTAAGAATTATATCATTATACCATAAGAGATATTTATGCAGTAGGCGTACTCTAATTGGCAAGTTAATAGTATTGTCTTAGGTTTTCGCGATTGTTACACATTGAATTAAACAATTTTTAATGGAAGTATCACGTATTTTATTTATTTTGTTGAACCTGACGTTTCGAACGCTTTGCAGCGTCCGTGGTCGCAGGAAGACTCTGTCTTCCTAATAAATAAAATACGCGATACTTCCGTTAAAAATTGTTTAATTCAATGGTAAGTAGCTTTTGACGCTTTGCGACAATAACCACTTGTTATGGCGGTTTATTAAGAGTATATAGTAAATGTACATTTAGTAAAAAGATAGAGATAAAAAAATATAGCCAACTGAGATGTAGTACAACATCTGGAAATTGTCGATTACATACAAAGTCGCTGGCAATATACTATTATGATATGATATTTATTGACTAATATATGAGGAATTGTAGCTCCTCTGAGAACCATTTCTCTCAAGGAGTTAATAGTTTCTTTATTGCGGAATATAATGTACCAATTAGAGAACGCTGATGAAAATTCGGAAATACACAAGAGGTAATAAGAAAAGCTTTTATTGCCACTCACCTAATGGTCAGACATCCGTCTCTATAGCCTCTGCGGCATGAAGGTTGTTGACGCGCACGGTGCATGTGGCGGTGCGGCGGCGCGGGGCAGTCTCGCGGCGGGGCGCGGCATGTGCGCATGCGCCCTCCTGCAGCTGTTGTTGCTGCTGTTGCTGCTGCTGCCGTAACAGCCGCTGAGCCAGGAACTGCTGTTGTTTTATCACCTCTCGCTGCTTAAGCTGCCCAGGACACAGATAAGAAACCTGTTAAAGGGTAGCAATAAACGATTGGACATATTTTAATATCTAATATTGCATGGATATAACCTTCCACTTCCTACATTATCTTCATTCTTAATCCATTACGATTGGCGCGGTCTGCTGCTTTCTTAGGTTAGGTCATACGTCTTCCGAAATATTACTTATTGAACGTGCGGGTTTCCTCACAATGATATCCTTAAGCGTCGAGCGTTTAAAAATTAAACATAAATCCGAACATGGCCACCTCAGGACACGAATCAGCAACCGTCGGTTACATAGGCTGGTTGTTTAATATTTTTGGCATGAATAATTTCCTCAATTGCAGGGACGTAGTGATCGCCATTAAAATTTGGATAACCAGTACGTCAAAATTATAATAATATTTAATGGTAGTGGTCGCACAAATAGTTAATGGCGTAGCGATTTCATAAGAGACGTAGCAAGTAAGCAAACGCCGAGCATTAAAGTAAATTACTTGTACATTTTACAGTAAAATGACGCAGTAAAGTGAGCTTCTATAATAACAGATGGTACGTTATGCTGTAAACTATCTTACATAATCAGTGTTTTGACACAACGTGTATATTTATATATTTAATAAAAGACAATGTTACAGCTCTTGCCACGTCAGTTTACGTAACGTGACGTTAAAAGAGAAAACTATTGTATTTTCAACAAGTTCAGACAACGCTGCATCGCGATAGTATAGCGTGACACCATTAGCACAATGCAACAGGACCGATGTAAAACGTAGCGTGTTTGTACTTTGTTATCGTCATGTTTATAGGTACCAATGTATTATAGCCACAGATTAGTGTGAGGTTCAGTTCCACCGTGAGACAAATTACTATACATAATCTAAAATATTCGAGTGATTTACTATTAGTTCGACGCATATGGCGGTCGGTCACCTGTATAAACAAAGCTAATCCCACCTGCACGTGGTGCACCTTGCTTGTCAACAGACGAGGCTCTGGCGAAAGAGAGATAGGGTACGACGTTAGCCGGACGGGGGAAGTACCTCCACTTCACTGAATACTGCAGCCAAGTAACAACTGCCTGGAAGGTTGTGGTGTTCCTGCGAGTGAGTGAGGTCACCAGAAAATGAGGAGTTGCTATGTCGACAGCGGGGGTGGCAACGCGCTAGCGGCATTCTTTTTCTTGCTATATATAGAGGCTACGGTAACCGCTTTACATCTGGCGGACCGTATGCTTGTTTGTTATCTGCCGTAGTATAAAAAACCGGCCACGTGCGAGCCGGACTCGCGCACGAAGGGTTTCGTACCATTATCTATAAAAACAGCAAAAAAATCCCGTTTATTGTATGGGAGCCCCCCTTAAATATTTATTTATTCTATTTTTTGGTATTTGTTGTTATAGCGGCAACAGAAGTACATCATCTGTGAAAATTTCAACTATCTAACTATCACGGTTCATGAGATACAGCCTGGTGACAGGTTTTCTATCTCTCCTTAACTAATAATATCTATCAAAACCTAACCTGGTTCAGGCGTAGGGCATCTTGAAGCTCAAGCGCAGCTATGTCGTCCACAGTGCCTGCTTCCATTGTCGTTTGCTGTTCGAGAAGAACTTTTTCCTCTTCTTGGAGACGACGTAGGCTCTGCTCGAGGTTCGGGTCGGCCATCAGGGCCGCTTCATCGAGTTCCATCATCTCGGAAGAGGAATCGTCGCTCATTGAGGACTTCTTCTGGATCGGCCCTGAAACTGTGTCCGAGGACATTAATATCGTATTGAAAACCAGCAAATTATACATATCCACATTTGTGGAACGCAAAGAAATAAATTTTAATATAATTCAATATCTCTTCCATAACTTTAACAAGGATCTTATGATGTACATCATGTTTTTTTTGTTTATTAATGCATTATAATTGCATTCTAAAAAGTGGTTTATAATACAGACTATACTTGAACACCTCAATAATGACCTGAGTAATTTATCACAGTTTCTGATTGCAAACTATTTGTTTTATTTCTTTTAGTATTAAACAAGTTTGTGATCAGAAACCGGATGCAGACATGCGCTTACGTTGTAGAGTCACAGTAGGGAGATTCTACCGTGCAGAATAATAAACAAAAAACTTTATAAACAGTCACACACAAATAGATCATAAACGATTACATCAAAATAGTAGCGAAAAAGTAATGATTATCTAAGATGTAGTGTGACAACCCTAAAGTTCTAACCCGAGCATTTGTAATTATGCCAAAATTAGGACATCTGCATATTTTTCTACTGTGACATAGTATCATATTTGTTACAGTGTTAGACAATCAAAGAGGTTATTTGAGACGCGGAAACCGAACCAATTAAGTACATACACAAAAGTCACGTAAGTTGTTATTAAAAATAAAGAGTGCCACCGTCAGTAATTTCCTAATATTTGTAAACTACTAATGAATAAATGATCGATAAGGTGTTCAAATATAATGTTAACTACAATAATAACAATATATTGTTAACTAGCGTTACATTAGGAGATAATTTAGTTCATAAGGAAATTCAGTAATGAATGTAGGTATGTATGAGATGGCATGATACAAATTAAAGGGACAGGTTGTTAGCATAATGTGAATTTCTAGAGTGCTATAAAGTGACCTAATTATGAAGTAGTAGTCTGAAATTTTAACGATACTAAGTACCATAGACTTGCGATAAAATACTATATAAACTTCTCTAGACAGGCATATGTACATAAATATATAAAATAAATATATATACACCATTGTCAGCAGATATAGTCACAGTCTTTATTCTGGTATTCTGTATCGATAGTACTATCGTACCATGCTGCTAGCGTAGACATTATTTTGATACTTTATGACACCCTATTACAGACCTATTATTTTTAGAATGCTTCATCCAACTTTAATCTAAGAAAATTATTTTTTTGGATTCTACACCACAAAATTCAAATAGATACACATGTTAAAAATCACAAATCAAAATAGTAGGGCAATAATATACCTACGTGCCATACCCTCCTTGTTTATTATCCATGATGGATAATAACAAGAAGGGTATGGCACATATAAGTACAGAAGAAATTTATTATTATTATATTATCGCTATATATTTTTTTATACATATTATCGCTATATATATTTTTTAATCCAATATAATTCAATAATGTTTTCTAATACTTAAACATATTACTCACAATCAAATATAACCATATTTTTTGTAAGTTTATATGTACGTTTATAGGGAATATTTTTCGATGTTGATTTTGATGTTTATTGGTTACGTGTATGTATAAATTTTAAAGTTAACATCGCATTGAAACATCGAATCGACTCATTTGATCACGTGTAAACAGAATACCTTAAAGTTTCGAAATCTTGCGAATTCCTCTCCGCTGGCTGGCTGGGTGCCATGCGCGTATTATGTGCACTTACCGATTTATCATTTAATTATAAAATAAACATAATTGTGTTATGCTGCTTCTAGAATTTCAAACTATACGTATACCAGTAAATTTCTGAGGAGTTGCAGCGTTAGCAGAGAGCGTGTCACCGCGCGAACTATACATATGAATGGATGCCATTAAATGCGATTCTATCCATATTGCAGGCGGAACATATGATTATTTGATGCCGGATGTATTAATGAACTATATAAAATACATTTCAAAAATATACTATCTCACTTTATGAAGAGACCAAATTCTTACTAATGGAAAGTATGTTTACATCTGCCTATGCATGCATTCCGATCTAGTGAAAGTTAGTACTAAAATAGTATTATCATGTGTACAAAACATGTGAATATGGACTTTCGTGGACTGATTGTCAACTAATATATAAAATATTGTCTTTACTTGTGTTGAGATGAGTTTTATTTTAAGCCAGAATGTTCAATTGTCTATTGTCATTAATAAACAAAAATAATGAAACCAAATAGATCGCGGCCCGTGTTGCAATAGACAGTTTATTTTGGATTGAACTGTTCCATTACTAAGGTTGGCTCATCTTTTATTTGGCTACATCTAGTATTTTATTTTATCTAATTTTATCCATAGAACAAATGTTATGTTAGATATAGCCCCATCTTTGTAGATGAGGCCGGTGTAACTGTTTAATAAGATACTATTTCTTCCATAGATTAATCTAAAATATTACTATGATATACTACTAGCGGCGATACGTGCATGTTATGTACCGGGTAGGAGCATAAGAAAGTTAGGTATCTCAAATTCTTGAACTTCACTTCACTATTGCCTAAGACCCCTTTGTCCGAAATATATTTTAAAGCCATATGGCTCGTAACCACATCAGCAATTTGATAAACCTGGACATCAACGGTTTCGCAATTGTTGTGTATGATTATCCGTTGTGATTGCTGACAAAATTGAAGATCTTTATATTGAGGATAATACACGAGGGAATAGAAATTAAATAATTTTGGGATCAGTTCTTTGCATTGAACTTGAAGTGTTAAGGCACCGCGCCGAGAGCAAAAATCTGGGCCACCACCCCTACATCGAAAGAAAGACGAAGAAGAATAGGAGTCATCTGCTACTGAAGACTGATGTGTTAAATTGTAGGCAAAGAAAAAATACTACTGGCCTATTTTTTGTCTAAGTTGTTGACTTCTTAATTTCCCTTACACGTTCATAATACTTTTTCTTCTTCTTGTTAGCATTATCCAGTTTCCTAATCCATTAGGATTGGCGGTATCCGCTACAAAAGGCTAAGGATTTGACGAAGATACTGATTTTTACACGGAGCGACTGCCGTCAGACCTCCACAACTCAGAGGGAAAATCAGACCTTTTCTTAGGTTAGGCTACAGTTCGAAATATAAATTCTTAGACGTGAGGGTTTCCTAGCGATGTTTTCCTTCACCGCTGAGCAAGTGTTAATTACAAATATGTAAGTAATTCCTAAAACACGAATTTCGTGGTTCATGCCAGGATTAGAACAGGGGACCAGTTAGTCAATAGGACGGTTCTTTATGCAATGGGCTATCCAATGCTAGCCAGGCATTACCTGACTAGCATTTTAGTTGCACAGATAGTGTCTACCTAGACGTACGGAGATGAATTTATTTCGTGACACTGAAAGTGATATCTGAATGTTTATATGGCCTCATCGGTGCGAGATTAATTGCATGCGGCAGTGGGGGCCGCCACCCACCACACAACGCTCAACCCGTCGGGACGAGGAGAGCTAAGTGTTGTAGGTGAGAGGTGGGTTACAAGATAAGATGAATGATAGATATAATGAACGAGAGATGCCTGGATGCTTTGTGTGTGTCAGAGACCAAGCGAAAGGGAAGCGACACTGAAGATCTGTCTGGTGGCATAATGGCCATGTCGTCCGGGGTGAATCAGGACGATCATGCTAGGTGTCGTGCTTTCATCTCGCTTGGCCGCTGGTGTGAACGATTTAGTAGACCCAAGACTTCTCTAGGTTAAAATAAAACTGGGGATTACGCGAGTCTTTTTTGTTGTAGCATATGCGCCTGTAAGTTCTACTAATCCCCAGGAGCTCGAGAAGTTTCGGGAGACCGAAGGGATCCCACTCTTGAAACGGACCACTATCTGGTGATAAGCCGGTTTGTGGGCCTTTTAAAGAAGTGGAGGCACTAGCGAGAGGGTACTCTTTTCGGAGATAATGAAAAAATAAGGAGTAAAAATTGGAAGATGAAAGTGTAAGGAGTAGTTGTAGTTGCGAACTTCGCTTTCCTACTCAGATGTAGACGAATGTTGGAAAGTTCTGAAAGAAAGTATGGTGGATAGTGCGAAAGAAGTATGTGGATGCGAAAAGAGACGTAGAATACTGAGATGAGATGCCTGGTGGGATGCGGAGGTTGAATCCTCCGTGGAAAAAAAGAGAAAAGCGTGGCTGGATTACGTATCATCTTTGCATTAGAGTGATGGTATGAAAGAGAAGAAGGAAATATATAAAAAGTATATAAATATATATAAAAGGAAATATACCGTCGATGCAAGAATTAAACCAAAGCTTTAGTGAAAGAGAAGTGTGAGAAACTACTTATGAATGAGGAAGAGAGGCTGACGAAGAACTTCGAGGCTAATACCAAACTCTTCTGGAGATTGGTAAAAAAGTCTCGAAGTCGTCATCTAGAATGGACAAGATAAAATGTAAAGTTGGTGGCATTCTTGCGAACACTCGGGAAGTAATAGAACGGTGGAATGAATATTTTAGAGAAATGTATGATTATGTCCAGGACGCTAGCACTGTGAATGAGCCTGTGACTGACTCGGTAGTGCCAGTGTACCATGAAGGGATGAGATTGAATGGTCGATACGAAGTTTGAAAAATGGAAAGTCAGCGGGAATCGATATGATTACAGCTGAGATGTTCAAACTAGGTGGCACCTACGTTAGGGACGCCTTCTGGTTGAGCAAATTATGCTGGAAAACCGGAAGGGTACCGAGAGACGCGCAGTTATCGTGCCCTTGTATAACGACAAGGGTTCACGTATGGACTGCGCCAACTATAGGGCCATCAGTTTGATCAGCTTAGCAGCTAAAGTGTATGGAAAAATCATTGAAAGGAGAATGAGGGTGCAATCCGATGGAATGCTTTGGGAAACGCAGGGTGGATTTCGAAGCGGCAGAGGATGTACGGATCAAGTTTTTTCACTTCAATATAGTGGAGAAACATCTCGCTATGGACCAGAAGGTTTTCTGCGGTTTTGTGGATCTTGAGAAAGCATTTGCTAGGGTCGTGCGAAAGAATCTCTGGAACATTTTGCCCAGATATGGGGTTGACTTAATCCGTGCTGTGCCGATAGGAGTAGTAGCCAACTTCCCATAAACTTCAGTCTCAAGACTATAATTTTATCGATTACGGCCAGGAAACCAGAGGACTAGGATGAAGATGATCGTTGACATTATGTTATGAAATATTAGCAACAAGTGTGCGTGTTTCCTTGATGCATGAACTGATGTTCTCTAATTACATGTCTCTTACAGCTAGTAATACGGTTACTATAACGGTTGGTACGACGAGTTGCATAAGTTGATACAACGCGTAGCATGAGTTGATACCGCGCATCGCGTTAATTGGTGTCACATGTTGTGTGAGGTTGATTCGAAATATTGCATGAGTTTGATTCGACATGTCCCATGAGTTTGATTCGACATGTCGCATGAGTTTGATTGGACATGTCGCATGAGTTTGACGCGACGTGGACTATTATATCATTGTTTCGATGTTTCAGGTGCTCAGATTTCACGAATCTGTTAAATTATCGTTCATTGCGATACGCTAAATAGACAATCGAGATGAATATCGTAATACGTGCTTTGAGTGACATGTTTTGCACCATTCCAATCCAAGTGATTTCCTTAACGAGCTAAGGACACTTGATTATTTTTTATTTACATTCTATTTATTTTCTTCTATCCTTTTATTTTAAACTAATATGACCGATGGCGCTGGGTTTAAAAACGTACTGACACAATAAATCTTCTGCTCTGACAAAATGGCCTCCGCCACCGCCAATAGTGTTGTACTACTATATGGATACAGCCTCCTTATAATTCACTAGGTGGCGCTGATGTTTCAACTTAATGTCGAGTGGGCCGAGCCTGAAGGCTCGAACACCTAAATAATTTTGTTATTCCATATTTTTTTATGATCGACTATTCATGAGCCTGTGACGGTATAGATCTAGCGGAATTCAGTGGCGTAATATTCACGCTAAATCCTAGCAACTTTCGTAACTTATTTATTTAATGTTATAAATAAATATGCGATACGTTTTCTGAGCTTTCAATATGATCATAGCAGGCATAAATAATTAATTCTCAAAATTAATTTTAATTTTAGAATAGATTAAAGCATAAAGTAAGAAAAAAATGTAACAAAAATGTATTTAAACAATATAACTTACTCTTTGATATCCAGTTATAACGGCCGATATTAATTGCTAAAATAAAAAATAAACAAAATAAAATAATAAATTTCATTGTAATTATGACTCTGACTTTCTCACATTACTCTGTATTTTCGCAAATTTTCTGTTTTTTTTAATACTGGTAGATACATTTCACCGCTACAATAAAAACATATATAAATTAGACGTTTATGACCTTATAACGTATAATGTGAACCGAAATTAGTATCTACGCGTACATAACATAATAAATTGCAATCCCAGAAAATGTAAAATACACACTAGAGTCATTTTATAAATTTCCTTGGAATTAAAAAAGAAAACATTGAGCTAATACCGATATAAACTAAGTTCATGATCTATGATCTTTTACTTTCTTCGCGCAATTACTACTGAATTTCTCACAAACATAATAAAAGAAAAATAAATAACAATTTTATTACCGCATCTTTACATCACTTAAACTAATATTTACATAACACGTAGCATTAATCTGCCTCTTACTAGATAATATCACATGTATCGTCTCTGCCGATTTTAAAACGTCCGTAACAAGAATAAAAAGAAGGCACTATCATATAGTCATTGATCACTGCACATCTCGTCCTTCTCATCGTCCTTCCCACCTGCAATTACCGAAATACAACATAAAAGAAACAAATAAAACGAAAAACTCAAAACATGCATAAAAATCAATATTAAAAAGTAAAAAAGGCAAAGTAAAAAAGTGCTGAGACATACAAATGGCGAAGATACATTGCCGTCCTATTATAACTGCATAAATTCTTATTGACAAATAATGATATTATGTGTAGTGATAGTGCTGGTATATGATCAAACAAGTAAGGTAGATAGACTTACTCAAATAGGGCTCGCCCATAGTACCAGGTAGATATGGACAGCTAGTGACGTGGTTGAAGTTCTGCGACTGCATCTCTTCCTGGTCAGTCTCACGATGGTAAAAGTAGTTGAAGTTTGACACGATGACGGGCACCGGAAGCGCAATAGTGAGCACACCAGCAATGGCACACAGGGAACCGACGATCTTTCCCCAAACACCAACAGGCCTATATAATGAACACTCATTAATTCAATGAAAATATTTTTTAACATCGTAACAACATAGAGTACCTATATTATGTATATTAATATCAAAGGATAATGATGTTTGATAACATGCGTTAAATTGCTTGGTTTTAAATTATATTAGTTACGTACCTCTAAGTTTGTATACCATGATAATGAATAAAAAACATCGATAGGCGTTCTATATAAAATAATTGAAAACTAAAATCAAAAAGAGATTGTGAATGTGATTGTTGTAACGAGCCAAGTGAATATTTCACATGTTCATAATAAGAACATTCGCATAGCACATTTTGGGTTGAAGTATCGCAAGCAGTACAATTTCATCCATCACCACACATACCCGCCAGCAGTTACAGATACTGTAACATAATGATTATCGCACAGCATATATGCTTTTTTATTTAACGCCAGCAGTGACGCCGAGAAAAATTCAAAGCAACCATAGGAAATATCTTTTAAATACTATTTAATTTCTGTCAAAATATTTGTGAACTCAAAGTAGTAATAATCCGTGTGTTAAACATGAGCATATAAGAACGAAGTTAACGAATCGGTACTAATTGAGTGCACGCTAAAGCAAAGTCAGACTTTTGAATAGTTTTAAGATCAATTTCCATTAAGATACTATAATCTATCTCGGACTTCACAAGAGTAGTAAATATCAACAGAAAAAAAAAACTACTAATAAAATAGATTGTTCTAGAACATTAGGCGTTGGTTACGCATCTACAGGACTGGTTTGTAGTCATGCAGTGGTTCCAATTTACGACTAACATTCAGTAGATACTCGTATGGTACCTCTATCGAAAATGGTGTGAATGCTACGACGAGAAGCCAATGACAAAACTCAAGCAATGATAAAATCTGAACAACAATTTTACATAGTAGCAGTTAAGTGTAAAGTTTACTAAACACCTTGGGGGCTAATCACAAGAGATGCGTTTGACAAATAACTAGATAGAGAGAGACAGACGAAATCATATAGACATTCAATTTGGGGAAGTGATCTACATGCAAAAAAATTTTGAATGCTTTCTATGAAGAATTATATCAAGATAGTAACGTATGGGTATAAATTAAAGATGATCACCATTTTCGATGAGCTAAATCAACATTTTTTAGAAACGTACACAACATCACATATAAACATGGGGGTTACACATATTCTTAGCAAAAGCGTTACAGAGGAGCATACGATCGTGGATGAAGGATTTGATTACACCATTGTTTTCACTTCAACTTTATCCTTATTTGTTTCCATTCGTAAAAGGTACAGTTGAAGTGTATTGCATCACAATGAAAGCTTTCTCTCTATCTTATAAATACGCTTTGGGAGGGGCGATTGTCACACCGACGACAGATCATGTACATCAAAATGTTCAATAGCTGAATAAAATATACACCATGGCTTCCATGTAAAATTGCTGAAGTTCGGGAAGATATGAAAAGGACTGTGAAAACAATAACAAGACATTAGGGAACGTTTTTGAACGTGCAATAATTTATAAAATAGTGTACAAATTGTGGTGCGGTAGGTTAAGTTCTATGCGAACCGACAATAAAATTAAACTGAAGCATATAAAATGAAGTTACATGATGTGGCGAAAGAATAACAACGGTGTTAAAATGCCAATGTAGGGTTGTAGGACAAAATGAAATGACGAGAAGGCAAAGATGAAGTTTATAGTGATGTCGCAGTTTCATACGTCATGTCTCCGTATCCTACGGTCGTCATTGTCACGACCGCCCACCAAAACGCATCAGGTATGGATTTGAAGAAGCTGTTCTCACTTCCGGCCTCAGCGAAGTACACCGCAGATGAAAACAGCACCACACCTTTAAGAACAAGCACACACCAACGGAGAATACAGTGCGACATACAGTGGCTGGGAAGATTGCGAGCGGGCAAGGGACGGGAGCAGATCGCGCGACGCGGGTTACCTCATATCTCCATAGCCGACGGTGGTCATCGTTATTACAGCCCACCAAAATGCGTCGGGGATTGAGGAGAAGTTGGTGTCGGCGCAGTCTTTGTCAGCAAAAAAGACTGCGCTCGAAAACACTATAACTCCTGCAAATACAAATTAAGTGAGAACTGGCTTGTGAGAAGCCCGCGCCGCGCCGCCGCTATCTGCGTCAACCGCGTGCCGCTCTCGACTCCGTTTGCCTTCATCCCTTAATGGTCTCTGGACCTATTTATGAGTACAGACCGGACTAAATGTCATTTTAAAAGGACTGACAGAATGTATGCCACTATAAGTCCAGTGCTTTAAAACGATGACCAATCTACGAGTATTTTCCAAATAATGTTTCATATCAATTCTATTATTGCGACAAAAAAAAATATTAAGACAATTGTAAATAATCATAATAATTTTATATTTAAGTAACTAAAAGTTGCAGATATAATCTTTATTTATCAACCGTAGTCGTACATATGACAGAATTGCTTTTGACATATTTGAACGACGATACAGCATTGATCAAAAATGTGATATGACTTCGTTAAGAGTTTTAGGTAGTCATAATCAAAATTACATGTCAAAATTGTTAGTAAAATTAGTAAATATGTAAATTGAAATTGCCACTTACCAATGAATAAGAAAAATATCAAAAGTCCAAGTTCGCGCATTGATGCTTTGAGGGTCCGTCCGAGAATTTGCAAGCCCTTGGAATGGCGCGACAGTTTGAAGATACGGAAGACTCGCACTAGCCGAATTACTCGAAGTATTGCTAGACTCATCGCTTGATTGGTGGACTTGTCTTGAGGGGAGACCGGTGCTCGAGGGAGGTTCAGCGTGTCTTCTTCTTCCGCCACTACAGTTGCCAAAGTGATGAAGTACGGGATAATGGCTATTATATCTATAATGTTCATTACGTCCCTAAAAAAGTTAAATTTATTTGGACAAGCCAGGAACCGCACTATTAACTCGAATGTAAACCAGATAATGCACAGCGTTTCTATCAGGAAGAATGGGTCGGTGATATCGGGAACCTCGTCTTCTTCGATTTTAGTGCCGTTGGTGGTGGTGTTGAAAACCTTGTAGTGCTTAAATTCCGGGAGCGTCTCCAGGCAGAAGATTACGATGGAAAGAAGGATAACGAATACGGAGATGATGGCTACAACGCGGGCTGCCTGGGAACTCTCAGGGTATTCAAACAGTAGCCAAATTTTGCGCTGGCGCTCGTTTGAGGGGAGAGGCTTCTCCTCTTCCTTTATGAACCCCTCATCCTCCCTGAAATTGATAACAATAGTTAATTGGGTTATGTCATGAATATAATTTTTTATATCACGGAGAATTGGATACATTAGGAGCGTGAATTATATTGGCTCTGATCCCAGAGTGACTTGATGTTTCACCCGCCACATTTACAGCTCAAACCGAATTCATCTGCTTGTGTCATATACAGTATATTTCCGCCTACCAGACTGGTTGTTGTGTTTGTCCTGCGAATCACTGATATTATAAGTTTTTTTTATACTACGTCGGGAGGCATACAAGCATACGTCCCGCCTAATGTAAAGCGGGTGCTTGCGATATATTAAGTATTCCTCGAGCGATGCCTCCTCTGCTGCTTACACAGCAACTCCTTGGGAGCTTACTGGTGACCTCATTCACAGGTAGGAACACAACAACCCTCTAGGCAGTTGTTATTTGGCTGCGCTTTCCTGTGAGGTGGAGGTACACTTCCCCAAACGGGCTGCTTTGTAATGGTTTGTGTTGTCTAATGACCGCAGGTTCTTCTGCTACCGTAGCCGAGACTACTATCTAGGTTCATAGAGCTGATGAAATAGCACGCATTTAAGATAATATAACGAGTAGCTTAATCTAAAGTTGTCAATGTAATAATTAATAAAATATTATAGGAGCATTTAATGGATATAACACGTTTGCTCGAGTCTTACCGGAACTTATTGGTGGCTTGCTCGCCCAGCTCGTAGAACTTGATTTCCTCTGAAAAAACGTCCAGTGGTACGTTTACCGGGCGGCGCAGTCGTCCGCCGCTCTGGTAGTAGTACAGGATCGCGTCGAACGACGGGCGATTCCGGTCGAAAAAATACTCGTTCCTGTTACACATTTTAAATGAAAGGAATGAGAATGAAGGTATATTTTAGATTGAAGTTGACTGATTTTAGAATTTTATACAGTATTTTAGCACTATCAGTGCAATATCACCAGTTTATGCGCGTTAGAAGAAAATATCTGGTAATTTAATATTCCTATATATTACTACGCTATTATTTTATTTACTGGTTTATTGACATTATTTGGAACATTCTCAAGCATGTGTTAGATAATGACTTACCGTAGGGGATCGAAGTATCGGATTCTTCGGGCTGGGTCCCCCAGGAGGGTCTCGGGGAACTGGTTCAAAGTCCGCAGCTGGGTTTCGAACTTCAGTCCGCTTACCTGATGAAAAATATTACCAAATTATCGAAATGAAAGTGGTATTTTAAATAATATAACATGTAAATAATTGAAATCTACGCGTACGAGTAAATTGATGTTATTATTAAAGTTTGGGCCCTGTACGAGTAGAAAAGTGTAAGGGTATGACGCAAAAAACTTAAGTAAATTGTACTACACTATTCAATTTTAACGTAAGTACACGCCGCTTTCAAAATACCTATCGAATCACACTAACTTAATAGTTTCCAAGGAAATGACTGCTTATGGTACATATGAGCAAATATAAGGAACTTACAGGGCTTCCATTTTTCGCTAGTCTTAATATCTATACATATGAATAAAATTGAAGTGTCTGTCTGTGATTTCAAAATAAAGCCTTTATCTTAAGCTCATATTATTATTTTCACGTTACCAAAGCCCAAATACGCATTTTTAACTTTTTGTCTGTCTGTCTGTTTGTTTGTCCGGGCTAATTTTCGAAATGGCTGAACCGATTTTTACGGGACTTTCACTGGTAGGCAGAGGACTGTTTAGAGCAGAATATAGGGTACTTTTTATCCCATAAATATTTAGGGTTCCTGCGTAAAAAATGAAAAACTGTTAAAATTAGGGGGAAATATCTTCCCTTTCGGGGGATTTTGCAATTTTATTTTTATTATTTTCATAGAATACGTATTTTTTTGTAACATAAAATAACTACGCATTTTATATGTAATACAAATAAAATACATATACGTTGCCTCCTGTAAAGGTCAATAGATGGCGCTGTACGAAAATAGAATCGCTCTATGGTTGCATCTACGACCCGGAACTTTTATTTTCTTAAACAGAAACAATTTCATGTCTACAGAGAAATAAGGCTACAAAACGCCCAAATCTCATGCGTGCGAAGCCGCGGGCATCTGCTAGTAACTAATAAAATAACTAACCGAAAATATATTAACTACACAGCATTGTATCGTTATGTATTTTGTTTTATTTTTAAATTATAGATATTATCTCTTTTGTATGATGGACTTACACATGTGGTACGAATATGTAGAGATATCATTAAGAAGGCTGCTGTAACATGGCAGTGACAGAAGAAGCTGGCAGTATAAATCAGTAGAAAGAGATGAAAGAATGAGCAGATCTCGGTCGGCGTTAGGACTATCGCACAATGTGTTGTAAATTGAATCAGCTACACATTTTGTTAGGACTGCCGAAATGCACTCTAACATTGATGGCGGGTAACATCGGTGTAATTAAAAGGCGCATGCATAAAAGGCTTAGATAAGCCGATGACGATACAAGATGAGTAACATATATAGAGAAGATGGGACGCTGGCACAATGCTTCGTCATCTGTGCCCTATAGTAAAATATATACATGGGGTATATATTTGTCGGTCGCCATGGCAGCGTCAACTGACAGGACACTGTGTAGTCTTTTGTCAGTTGCAGTTGCGATTTGGGCTCCTCTATCGCTTACCATCAGGCAAAGCGGAGCCATAATGCTGAACTTATATAAAAAAAAAATACAAAAGAAAAATGAGAATCATTTCTCGTTCTCGTACGATGTTTCTATTGTAAATCGCTTTGTGTCACCCGCCGCCGTCTCTGGTTGCCGGATCAATCCCTAGAGCATAAACTCTATCACTCTATGGACTGCCACAGACGGCAAGCCATGTCAGTATATCGAGTTATTAACTATTACACTTATATTACTTAATAGGTAATAGTTAGATACAAAAAAACTAATGATTTTTGTAATCTATCTATAACTTCACGCTAGATCCCTTGCGGGGTAGGTAGAGAGAGCCGAGTACTACGTGACTCGATCCTTACACACCTCACTCGCTTCTTTAACATTAATTGTTCTCGCCGGTTTCTAAGAGTCCGGACATCATCTTCTGATAGAACACGATTCGATTTGGTCGTGGTAGGTTAATCTTGGTCTTCCTCGGCTCCTACATCCTTCCACTTTAGCGTTGAATATCTGTTTCGCAATTCTTTCTTGCTGCATTCTTTTCACATGTCCGAACCAACGGAGCATGCCTCTTCTTATTTTAACGCCGACGCTCAATTGCAGACTAACTCTGTTCCTAACATCATCATTGCGCAACGCTCGCATTTCCACTGCGTTTATCCTACTGTCATGCTCTCTTTGCCATATTACCCAGCTCTCGTTTCCATAAGTAAGCGTTAGGAATAGCTCTGCATTGTGTATAGCAAGCATTGCCTTAGTTTATACTGCCAAAAAGTTTTCTCAATGCTTCATTCACACTATTCCCAGCACTCACTCGTCTTTCCACATCAGTGGTGTATTCCTTCCTACCTTCCTTCCATCCCCGCTTAAAGCGCATCCAAGATATACAATCTTTTTTATACATCGACCTTTTTCGAATACCTTGCCTATGAATGATTTATCGTAAGTTATATACGTGTTCCTTAAGTCCAGTATTTGACTTTACAAATACAGTCGTATTCTGAAATTACCTCAATATAGCGATAAACTTAGATGCAGCAAGCATTCTTCTTCTACTTTAATGTAAAATTTGGGGGTCCTCAGAGCAAAGTTTAAAATATTTATATAGCTATTAGCGGTCTATGGTAAATAAAAATATGTATAAGTTTATTGAAGTTAAGCATAGTCTTCAGCCCGATCTAACCCATTTCTGAACCATGAAATGGCATGTAAGTTATATACCATGAAAGTAAAGACTAACAGACTTAAGGTAAACAACCTTAATGGAATTGTGAGATGCCAACAGGTAGATTCCGAATAGTACGCAGCTACGGGACCTTCTTCTATATATAAAAATACCGAAAAGTTTAAATGACCTCAACACCTGACCTAATGAATAAAGTCTTCAGTCTTCGTTGTTGACTGGCTCGAAAGAGAAAACGAAACAGTGTGGACATAGAACGTATATATTTATATGGTAGGATAAAACGGAGCCGTTTATTGAATATAATTTTTCAGTTTATATATTTAAACCAAGACCAAGACTAACCTACCATGACCAAATTGGTCGTGTTTTATCAGAAGGTGATGTCATGAGCCTTAGGAACTGGCGAGCGTGCATGAAAAGAGCTATGAATGTGAAAGAAGCGAGTGAAGTGTGTAAGGACCGCGTGTTATGGCGCTCGGTTCTCTCTGCCTACCCCGCAAGGGACCTGACGTGAAGATATACATACATACATACATTATATATTTCTATTCACGTATTTTATTTGAGGGGGCTTGTGCCAAAGTTGCCACCCTTGGCAGGCACTCTAGCGAGGAGGCGTATGTTCAGCAGTGGACGAATACGAGCTGTGATCATGATGATTTTGGTAATTAGAACTTTGTTTAGAATTACAAATTCAGATGAAAACGGATGTCGTCAATAGGAAAACTCTTAAATGTTTGAGTATAAAGATTACATTTTTTCAACGTTAAGCTACTTAAAAAGAATGCATAAAGGTATGTTTGGTGTCTCTTATATATTCTATTAATAGTTATTTACTTAAATGAAACCATGAAATGATGAGTTATTTACTTAAACAAGATACATAATCATATGGCAGCTGGTAAAGACTTACACATAGATAACCTCATGAATAAAGATATTACATTCAAATAAATAAACAAGACTTATTCCAAAGCAAACACAAATCATAGCATATGTAAAATAATGGTTTGGGTAGAAAGCAGTAAGCGCCATATATCAATGTTGACGAGGCATCTATGTATGTGGAGTTCGTATACGTCGCGGCATGTAAGTTATATACGATGTCAGTCAGACACAACCCACGTGTGTGGACAACTCGTGCTGTTTGTGAGTTAATATGCTATCATTCGGTTGTGTATTCTCCGCCAGTGATAGCGAAATGTTAGTCATTAAAGTTATTAAGATTTTGGTTACAGTGTGTTTTGAGAAAATTTTCAATAAGCGTTGCTGGCAACCACTATCAGTCATATAAACACAACAATATGTATAAATGCTTGCTCGATTTTATACAGTATACTGAGATTAGCTAATAGAGACCTATTTACCGTCATGCGCCATTGTATCTTTTGCGTCGGCCCGTTCCCTGGGGCGATCGCTTACGATTAAATCTTAAAAGCCTTCTCGGCTAAAGACAGTCCCAGGTGGTGTATTAGTCAGTAGGATTCTGACATAATCTATATATATATCTATCGCATCTTATGCAAGACTTCACCACCATCCATATGTCATGAAGGTGCCTCTCACAGAAGAATGACTAACGCACACTCGGGGTATACAATTAATGGGCGTAAAAAAATACATTGTTCCTTTTTACAAATACAATTTGATAATGTTCATTTTACAATGTATATTAAAGATACTACAAATAAACAAGCGAGTTGTTATTTAGCCGAGGTTTTCTTTTCTTAAACTAGAGAGGAACTTCACCATAGCTGCTTTAAATTTAATTTTATATAACGTCAAAATATAAGTTTCTACAGAGTTTTTTATTAAATTGTTACAAAAATTTGTTTGTTACAAGGCTAGTTTTGCTATGCATCTTCTATTTTGCGATGCATCTAGCATCTTTTGGTTCTTCTTCCTACTTCTCCGTCCTTTATTGGCAGAGACATGTTACTATTTATTGGTTGTCCATATTTACAATATATAGATTACCGCAATACATTAAGTATAGTACGAGTGGTGGCACCCCTGTTGTTACCACACAAACTCCTTAGGAGCTTACTGGTTTCTTTACTCACTCGTGGGAACACAACAACTCTCCAGGGTGTTGTTATTTCGGTGCAGTTTTCTGTGGCGTGGAAGTACTTCCTCAGACGGGCTGCATTGATGCGCCCCACCTCTCTTAAAACACCCGGACTAAGATAAGTAGACATGTTCATATGCACAAATGTTTGTCCTGTGTGAGAATCGAACCCTCGAGCCTAGGTGTCAAAGTAGTGTCACTAACCACTCAGCCACCGAGATCGTTGAAGTGTATGGTAACAGAAAATTCTATTTTATGTTTTTCAGTTCAACATCAGATTTTTAACAATGATGCTTCATTTTAACATTCTTCTGTAGACAACCCTAAGTGAACGTCACTTCCTTGTCACAGCGGAGATTCGTCAAATTAATATTTACAAGCCGCGCGAATGTACGCATAAATTCATTTTACGATATGTACGCGGTAAGCCAGCGTTTCAGACGATGAATTCTCGCATCCAGTGTTACCAATTCGGTTTTCCGAACGGACATTAAAATTAATCCCAACGCTAACTTATGGAAGTGAAAACTGGGTATGGAAGAGAGAGGGCATGAAAGTAGAACAATATGGTCGAAATGCGAGCATTTCCAAAATTAGTGGCGTAACATTTGTTGACCGCGTTTGCAATGATGACGAGAGAAAGTGGGTCTGAAAGAAAGTGTCTGAAAGGTGTGCTTCGTTGTTTCGGGCACGTAGAAAGAATGCAGGATGAAAGAATGGCGAAACACATACATAACGCGAAAGTGAAAGGATGTTGGTGCCAACGAAGACACATTTCATACCCAACAGTCACATATACATTCTGTATACCTTACTAGTCAATAGGACGGTTATTTTATTTAGCTATCTAATCTCCGTGGTCTTGCAAATTTTTCCTTTATATCCAACAATCCTTTATGAATTTTAATGATGAATGAATAATTTGTATAAAGTTTAATAGATGAAATTGAAGAACACTTTATAATAATATATTGATTATAACTACATCTGTGTCTGATTATTTTCCTACTACCATTAGTACGTTTTTAGAATGCTTTTTATATTTATGAGTTTTGTTATATAAACCTCTACGTTGTATTAAAAACAAGATCAAACTATTGAGAGTGAAATATTGTGTCATTTGAAACAGTAACCAAATTATCTGTTACATTCTATCTTGAAATATTTACTCAAAACAATAAATCTCGGATGTTATATAATTTAAAACTATATGTCAATTCGTAACTACTACTACTACTACTATAACTTCACGCCAAATCCCTTACGGGGTAGGCAGAGAGAACCGAGCGCCACGCGACTCGATCCTTACATACCTCACTCGCTTTTTTCACATTCATTGCTCTTTTCATGCACGCTCGCCGGTTCAATTCAATTCGTAACTATCTACTAAAAATGAATATTACATGTTAGATCACCATGCACATGAATCTAGACTCGCTTACGTTGAGCCACATTAAGTCTACCTATTTTAATTTAAGTAATGTACCCGTTTCTATCCTCAGTGTTTATACTTATGCAATGAGTGCGGGATCTGTTTCAAGTAGCGACTGTACACTGCAGCAATGCTACTACCGGACGGCCTTAATTATTTACAGGCAATTTGATCCACCAAGCGTGATAGCTAACAACAAAGTAAATCAAATTGCCTGTAAATTTGACCTTTATAAAATAACACCTAGATCTATACTATTTAATTTTTAATTCTTCACCATGACTAGAACTGCATGGTCTGTACATCCAAAATTACTGCTTTATCTTTGTACTTCGATTCATTAAACTTCTTCCATTAATATGGCCGTGCTATATTTGGAAATTTATTGGCATCTAAATTGAACTAGTAGATAAAAGTACAAATAATTTGGACTTTAAGGTTTCTTGGACTCGACTTGGTAAATATACGAGTATAAAAAAACTGAAGTACATATAATCTGTGTAAAAAGATGTAGGGTTGGCAACGCTGCTTTCACCGCCGCGAACGTAACACTGTGGTTGGCAATGGCCTGCTCCAAAAATACATTTTATTGTGTGTTGTCCAAGGGCGGCTGAGTTCGCACTGCAGCCGCCGGAGGCGACCAGCAGCGAGCTTTATGAAGTGATTTTAATTAATTTTCTAGCGGTATAATGCTGTAAAACAAAACCGCGAATGGTTCCGTTTTAAGGTCAGATTTTTACGACGATATGTGACGTTCGGTTGCTCAATGTGGACTGTTAAAAGCTGTGTGTGGCGTGAGTGACGTACGACGAATGGAAATGGTTTTTATATGGTGGAATGTTTTGAAATTATCGTACATTAAGTCGAGACGTCATCTTTACGCAAGACATTATTATCATTAACAATTACTTCTCTCAATAATCTCAAAATCATGAACGATCTCTGGTTTTGCTGAATTTGTATTATACTTGCTTCGTGTTCTCTTCTCTACTCAGACTTTGAATTGCCGCCAGTGTTTCGCAAAGTGTGTGCCGTGGACATTACGGTTACAATACAAAACGGCAAGTTTTGTCAGAAAGAAATAAAAATAATACCTACACATAGGTCAGAGCTTCGCGAGTGAGGAACTTTGTTGCGCGCGGAGCGGAAAGGCCGCGCGCGCGGGTTACTTAACACGCGAATATTATCGAAGTACGTGGTTCAGTCGTCGTTCTAGCGATCTTCTTATAGCATTATCCCGTTTCCTAATCCACTAGTATTAGCAGAGTCCGCTACCTAAGGCTAGGAATTGGCGAAGATACTGATATTGATTTTTACATGGAGCGACTTCCTACAGATGTCCGCAACCCAGAGGGAAAAGATCTTTCTTAGGTGAGGTCACACACACATTTTTCGAAATACAATTTCTTGGACGAGCGGGTTTTCTCACGATGTTTTCCTTCACCGCCGAGCAAGTGATCATTATAAATGTACATGAATCCGAAAACACGAATTTAGTCGTACTTAGGTACATGCCAGAATGCGAACAGGGGACTTGTTGTTCACTAGGCCGGTTCTTTATCCACTTTGCTATCACTGCTCTTCGATCGTTCTAGCGAATATAAACAAAAATGAAATCGCTATTCGCCACTAACAAGCCGAACACTAAAGTATACTTTGAACATAAAATGTTTGAGGAACACCGGCGTACACAATAATATACTATTGTTATTGTTGTATATTTTTCAATGATAGTCGTGTAAGCTTTACCTCTGAGAGTTCAACGGGAAAATGTGTCTTTAATAGTCATTGATGCACTTTATCGCTCTTGACTTTTGTTTTTATAAATAAACCGATTGTAATAGAAAATGTAATAATGAAAAAGTTAGGTGATTAACTAACAAATGTATTTTGAGATCGACTCAAATATATCCTCGTTCTTTAATTCTAACATTATAAAGAGAATCTCTGGAACTACTACTCCAATTCAATTAATTCTTTAGCCAGTAGACTATTTTTTTTATTTCGGATTAATATGTAGCTCTTGAAAATAACAAGATGGTGGAATCATAGGCAGCGGCACGTGACCCCCGTTTATTGTGTAGAATCACAATGAACAGGGTACATGTGCCAGAATCGTGCTCATTAGTGTGAGCTACAACCCACTAGCGTTGCGTAGTTGGTTGTATTTCTATAGAATAATCAGGGGACACGTGCCGCTGCCTTCGACGCCGTCAACGTGATTTCTTGTGCTTTTTAAATGCTACATAGTAATCCCGAATAAAAATCTGCCCAAAGCAATCACATAATGTGGCTAAACATTACTTTTATTATTATCTTATATATAAAATTCTCGTGTCACAATGTTAGTTACCATACTCCTCCGAAACGGTGTGACCGATTTTGATGAAATTTTATATGCATATTCAGTAGGTCTGAGAATCGGCTACTATCTATTTTTCATATCCCTAACTGATAAGGGTGGTCTACCCCAAATTTATTATTTTTATTTATTGGACATAATTTTATTATAATTTTTTTATGATGTGGCATTAAAAATACATACAACCCAAAATTTTCACCCTTCTACCATCAACCCCTATTTTTATAATACTAAAATAATCCTAGGAATAATTTATATGGCAAAACATTGTTTGCCGGGTCAGCTAGTATTATATATTAGCTAAAGGGTTTATAGAAGTCCGGCCGATTGAGGAGAGTTGAGTATTGTATAGGATGAGAAGTGAGGGAGGTTGAATGAAAGATAAAAAGAATTAGTTGATACGTAATGAATGAGAGATGCCTATATGATTTGTGTGTGCCACAGACTAAAGGGGAGAGACAGCGATGAGGTATGATGGCCGTGCGGTTTGGATAACGGCAGCGCGTGCGTAAGTATTATACTTTTCTATCTGAGATTGGCTGAGCTGGCAGGGCAGCACTTACACTGAGAACTCACAACGAGAAGTGTTGATCTTATTAAAGCGTGACTTGGGTTCTAGCGAGTTGAAGACTTCTGTGAGCTCGTATAGAAATTGGAACCAGGAGAGTTCTTTGATCTTAGTGTACGCTGCGAGCTCAGACAATCTCCAAGAATTCGAGAAGTTTTGAACGTCTGTAGGAATAAAAGGCTAAAGGGAATAAAATGAATTATTATTGCTTAATCTGAATGTAGCGATTGGGACCAAACGAAATTATACTGAATTCTTGATGCATGTATTAAGAAAGGATGCTCGTGAGCCAATTTTAGGCGTATATCACCTATTGACTTTGTATTTTGCCTCACCTATTTCTAAAACAATACTACTAATCTTCACCTTTTTGACCCTCTCCTTCCTTTCTGAGTAATTACCTTCTTTTTTTTGCGTTACCCCGTTTTCTAATCTATTAGGATAGGCGGAGTCCGCTACCTAACCTAAGGATTTGGCAAAGACACTGATTTTTACATGAAGAGATTGCCGTTAGACCGCCACAACCCAATCTATAACTAGTCTGGCCATCAATACTGACTGTTACATAGAAACTTTTAATTGTTTTGAATTTGGAACGCGATTATTTTGTTAAAAACTTCTTTCGATTTCTGTCGTTTTCTTAGTGTTTAAGTGTTTATTATGAAATTACAATATGGAATGGGTTAGAAAATAGGATTTCAGTGATAGCCTTGCACAAAGTGAGTATGAAGCTGTCGGTCATATTCAAGACACTTCAAAAGCTTGGTATCAGCCGTATGTTCGTATATCGTACTATCGGCAGAAATACCAACACTTCCTCTGTTGAAGGCCATAAAATACCGGGGCGACCGCGTGCTGTTAGAACTAACTACAAAGGCTGTTGATGCTGTTAAAGACAGAATTTGACGAAATTCCATTGGAAAATTAAAATCTTATAACAAGAAATGAAGACTCCCGTTAGGACTCTGTCGCGTATAATAAAGCAAGACTCGAACCTCGGCACTTTTCGTCGATATACAGGACATGCCCTAAAACAATCCCCATAGTTGAAGAGAGTTAATCGATCAAAACGGCTTCTGTCCCGATACCTATCTGAAAGCTACAGAAATATTCTCTTTACTGATGGAAACATTTTCACGATTGAAGAGCACTACAACACGTAAAATGATAAATAATGTAAGTTTTATTAAGATTACATTACTTCATAAAAAAAATGCATATTCATTTGTAACTTATGGTCGGACTAGGTATATATTATGGTATAATTTCATGGGTTTCTTCACGATATTTTCCTTCACCGCCAAGCAAGTGATAATTACAAATATGTACATAAATTCGAAAACACGAACTTAGTGGCATATGCCAGGCTTCGTACCGGTGACCAACTGGTCAATAGGCTGGTTCCGTATCCACTGGACTATCACGGCTGCGGGTTTTGCCTTGTTTCTGAGTAATTAATATTGGTATTTGCGGAGATGTTACGCAACTGCATCAAATTTAAATATATTTCGAGTAGATGAATATGATAGTATTTTCTCTGCCTACCCCTCAAGGGATTTGGCGTGAAGTTATAGATAGATAGATGAATAGCTTGTGAGAAAAAGTCGACTCCCGTAGCACGGATCCCTAAAAGAGGAAATTTGTAAGACCAAAATACAATTAACTAGAGCACCATGCAATAACAGTAACTGCTCAAAGTAATAAACAAGTAATATTAGCATCGTATGAATGAGGAATTGCCACGCAATAGCGTGGGTGTCACTATATGTATTTGGGGGCTTCAAAGGTAAATGTTAGTAAAGATTATTTTGTACGTTACATTACCCTGCCTTGTGATGCAGCGGTGAAATTTCATTATTCCTTTGTCCTCGTTTGGTGTGCTGTACTACAAGTGTTATACTAATAATACAAGTTAAATTCTACAGATATATCTCACCGCATATAAAGTAGGCATATTTATTTTTACCGTCTTCAGGCAGGATGATTATTTGTGTTAGTATAGTTAATTTTATAATTAACAATTTTAATGACATATCTCGTTCAGAAAGTTTATGCTGTATTCTAATAACGTAGATTCTGATACTTACTAATTAGCTAAAATAATATCAGTGTAATGTAAAAATAATAATCGGTTTTAAGTTTCATCTTAAAAAAGCATCTCCTACCCGAATTTTTCACATACGACATCATTGCATATGATTTGATGAAGCTGTACAGATAAACCAAAGAGGTATGATTCTAAAGGCTGTATTTATAATGATTTTAGAAACAAAACGACTAAATCTATTTTTGTATTGTTGATATTTTTTTAATATTATCAGTTTTTATGTCTGTACACACGATTTGATACATTTAAAGTGGCATAATTTCTAGGTCTAATATGGAAAAACCGAAAATAATAATAGTATCGGCTATAATGTACTTTAAAAGTATTTGGACTAGTCCAAATTTGGGTTAGAATTGTCCTAGGTTTGAGCAAGGGCCACATTTGATTTGGGCTAAGCCGACCTCATTGGACTTTTATATCAGGTTTAGGTTACACTTGTATTAAGTTTAGATAGGATTTTTGTAAATGTAATTATACACTATCTTGATTAAATTAGCTCTTAGACACTTATTTGATTTTAGTCTTTCCGTACACGTATATTACAAGAGTTGTTTTAGGTGGACTTAAAAATAATCATGTCTAGTTAAGAGCGAGTCAGATTCACATAATTCCGATTTATTCAATATTTAACGTTATTTAGATTTTTGTATTCTTATTAGGGTTATCTCAATATGATCAAATGTTACACTTATTCGTAGCATCTTCCTCTTAGCATTACCCTGTTTCCTAATCTATTAGGATTGGCGGAGTCCATTACTAAGCCTAGGCATTTAGCGAAGATACTGACTTTATCGTCAAAATTATGAGTTATCCAGAGGGAAATCTAGATCTTTATTAGATTAGGTCATAGATACCTATGTCTGGAAATGTAATTTCTTTGACATGCGGTTTTCCTCACGATACGCCGAATAAATAATTACAAATACGCAAATATCCTAAAATATGAATTAAGTGGGTATCGATTAATAGGTTAGTTCTTAATCCACTATTATTGGTCTATTTTCTCTCTTTGTAGCATTTGCACAATAATGTTAAGCACACACTGATGGTAACCACTTACAATACATGCAACATCAGTTTTATTACTGCAATAACACCTTCACTTTTTTAACATAACATGATGTGATGTCGACGACAAGGAGCTTAGTTGACAATCAAAGCGTTTACGAAAGAATTATCTAAATGTAGTATGAAGAATATATCTTTATAATTTTACGCTTACATTAATTTTTGTAAGTATAAAATCGCTTGTAATAATCAGATATGTCATACAAACGAGTCGTAGCCATAATATACACTATTATTAGCAGTGTTATTATGTTATAATAGCACTTAACATAATACACTTTATAAAGTGTAAACAATGTAACAAGTCCGCTACTAACTATGAGAGGAGCGGTTCTGTCCTAAGACAGGTTAATTCAAACTTTAAACACACCAGATCCACTCGCAGCAGTATATCGACTTATTTAAGGGAATAATGTGTTGTTACCATTGTAACTGGTACCGACATCAATGGGGTTGGTTTCGATTTATAGCTTTTTTTAAATACAGTAACCAATATGATGATACTAAACTGCAGTACCTAAGTTCTTTATATTCTAACATAACAACAATAAGTACTTTATATTCTAACACACGATTCAGCGGAGTAAGTGTTTGCTTTAAAGTAAGACGTATAGCACGCTTCTATGGCCTTGAGTAAGTATTTGAACATTATGTTTGTGTATAGTATTTTTCATGAAGAGCAACGTAAAGCTACAAAATATAAATTTTGTAATTACAGCGGAGTAGCGCGCTGCGGTTTATTGCACTTAAACCCACTTTGTCATAACCGTGAAATATAAGTGGCCAACGTAGCTATTACATAGAGCCATAAAACTGTGTGCAATCTTACTACAAATTTTGATCATTCTGGGAATATGGTCTGACGATAAACTATGAAAGGTTACTCCTTAAAATGAGCATTCCATGACATTATTTCCATTATATATCGTCAAACGTAAAATTCAACACTTCGTCCGTACTCGGTTCGTGTACACAGGTATCTTGTGGAAATCCTTTCTCTATATTTCTATCTTTTCCTCGATTTCTAAATGTTGTATCGTATTGTTGAATAGCCTATAACCTTCCTCAAGAACTGTGCTATCAAATGCAAGAAGAATTTTTCACGTCTGCCCGGTGGTTCCAGAAATTAGTTGTGTTCAAACTAACATATTCATTCACTTTGTGTATTGGTATAGATTTATCTATACCAATACACAAAGTCTATGGGCGCACATTATTAGAATTATAAATACACATTTCATAATTTTATGAGAATCAAATTCAATTAATCACTAAAAATACACTTATTTCGATTTAATGGTCTAAGAACTGAGTGCCAGTATTTAATTTTTTATTTTTTCAAAGCTACACCTTTCAAAAATTTTCGGCTCTATTTTAATCAACGTGTGTATATAGATAGTTCGAAACATATAAATTATGGGTACACTATGGGTACAATAAAAGATGTATGTTTTTTGTACCCATAGTGTAATAAAAACAGTGTTTAATCATTAAATGCATGCTTGGAATACCAAAAGTAGTTCTGAAGAAACGCACTAATAAGTTTCCGATTCTTCCTAGCATTATCTAGTTTCTTGATCCATTAGGATTGACGAGATCCGCTAACTAAGCCCAAGGATTTGGCGAAGATACTTATTTTTGTATTTACGATATATTTTGTAATTATCACTGCCACGATGAAGGAAAACATCGTGAGATACCTGTACGTTCAAAAAATATATTTCGATACACGTGTGACCTTACCTAAAGAACGCCTGGTTTTCCCTCTGAGTTGAGGAGGTATGACGGCAGTCACTCCATGTAAATATCAATAACTTCGCTAAATCCTAATGGATTAGGAAACGGGTTGACGCTTAGAAGAAGACACGTGACTTAACCTCAAAAATATTTTCCTTTGTCTTATAGAAGTTTGCCGGCTCTATGTAAAAAAAAAAAACCATCGCCAAATCTGTATCGTGGGTTTAGGTCGCGGGCACTGCCAATCCTTATGGATTAGGAAACGAGAGAACTTTAGAAAGAGAGGTTGACGGGTTGTTAGATATGGTTACTATACAATTAAAGCATTGAAGAGTTGATGTAGCAATCAAGCATACAGACAGTCAACTATTCAAGTTTTTGAGATCGATGGAGTCGTTACGTGTTTTCTAATCAACAATTCAAGTTAAGTAACGCCGAACGTACCCTGTATAAGAATGGATGGAGTCGTGTAACTATGTACTAAGCCAGAGTAGTAGATTATTTTTGTAGATACGACTGCAGTAAGACCTCCGCAACCAAGAGGGAAAACTAGATCTTTCTTAGGTCATGTCACTTCTATCGAAACATAATCTGAGACCTGCGGGTTTCACAAATTACGATGTACGTATAAACACACTAATTGGTTATACTCCAAAAACTTGAACAACATGTGAAGGCGTAAGAATAGAAACATACAAATACTACGTGATCAATGAAAAATGAGCAGGTGGTCTCCAAAATAAAACCATAAATCAACAGGTATAGTATAGCTATAATTAAAGGCCGCTGACCATCAAGCACGAACGTCGGAATGGCACGCAAACAAAAAGTTTACGTTAAACGGAACGTCGATATTATTCAGCTGTTTGCTATACGTACGCCCATAGATACGAGTAAAGGCAGCGCTGGATAAACAAAAACTGCCCGTCACTAGTTAAGGTGAGATTGATGGTATAAAAAAATTGGGACACGTGTTGGTAGAGATGTCGTCTTGCGACTTATTAGTCGTGTGCTCGACAAAAATAGCAGCAAATGTCTAAAACAGATGTCCCGAAACATATTGAATTTTTTATAGGCAACGCTGTTGCAAAGATATGTTACGTGCTATGTTATATATTTTTATAGAGCAATCGACTCATTCCAAACGTGACGATAATTTTGTAGCTGGACGAGGGTTATTTAGGCATAGCATAGGCATTAAGCTATGATTCTTATGTAAACATACAAAAGTTTACAATGTAAAAGCTACGAGTTATATTTTGTTTATTTATAATTGAAATAAATTGCGATACACTTGAATCAGGAAGAGAATACTATACTGTTTAATTCAATTTCAGTTTACAGTGAAATAAAAAAGTAAATACTAAGGTAGGGTTTCCGCTTAAAACCGACCAGTGAAAATGGGATGGCTTATACGTGTGGCATAATGATGAATGTTACTAGACCTGGCCACTTACACTAAAAGAAACCGAAACCAATCACGGAATATGAAAATGGAAATTCTCTGAAAACGTGTTGCTTTTTAACCTGTGATATTGTCTTTTCAGGAACACCGTTCCTATATGAAGTCTATATGTTTGTCTGTGTGTTTGTCTGTGTGTTTATCTGTGTGTTTGTATGTGTGTTTGTCTGTGTGTTTGTCCGTGCGTTTGTCTGTGCGTTTGTCTGTCGCTTTTTCAAATATTCGAATTTTGACTTCAAATTCGGATTCAGCATAAAAAAGTAGAATGGGAATGTTCAGGAACACCGTTCCTATCTCTTAAGGAACAAGGACAAAATGGCCGACAAATTAAAAAAGAAAATTGAATTGTTATATACTCGTAATTGACGTGTTCCTCTGGCAATGCAAGCTTGCGCATTCTCAACTGCTTTTTTATTGCGGCGTCATTTTGAAAATTGTGAGTGGGCATTTTATTATAAGATTTGGGTTTTTTTATATATGCAGCAGCTTAAATCAGAGCAGTTGCCCGAGACGTCACTGGACATTCCGAGATGAAGATCCTTTTGACTTCTGAAGTAAAACCCCCGCCGAGTTGTTGCATTACGCGAGCAAGTAACTTTACTAGTAAACATCTGATAGCAATAGTGCAGTAATGTATAAGTGATAAGTGAAACTGCAGTGAAAATGGTTTTAGTATTATGTTGGTTAGTATACCAGAATAGTGGCTCCTATTGCAAAAAAATAATAAAGAAGGAGGTACATGTCATTTAAGTCATCATCATCTTCGTGATTATGGTTTGAAGAGTTATTGAGTTGACCTTGAGTCTAAGAGACTTTGCCACCATTTGTACACTGTTTATAGACTCTTGCTACGCTAGATGTATCACTCGCATGTTGTCAACACTGGAAAATTTCTTTACATCGTACTACAAAATACCTAACTCTAATACGAGCAGAACTAAGATTTGAATATTTTGTGTGGAGTATTCGCCTAAAGTATATTATATTATATGGCTGTATATGCAAATATTAATGAAAGTGGAATGTATGAAAAATAAAAAATCTACCAATAAAAAAGTGTCTAGTCTAAGTGTGCGCAAGAGATTAATGGCAAATAAAAAAAAAATAAACTAAGATATTACAATCTGACGATCTAAAAGGCAAATTCCACGACATATAATCCTAGTTGTAGATTTCAAATATTAAATAAATTAAACGGATTATTTTTCGATGTAAAAAATTGTTCACATGTTGGTACACAAGCGGAACCTAATGTAATAGTTATGACTAGATAATAAATAAATCAACGGCGTGTTGTTGAGGTAATGATAGTACAAGGGAAGTACTATTCGCCCAAAATAGAAGCATCCCGCAAGCGGAATCCCTTCACCTTGCTTTTGAGCGTAACTGAATAATAATAGCATTCATTTTACACCTATATGCATCCAGGGCCCGAGTTATGTAACTAGAATAACGCTAGCGTTTATATATTTTATATTACAAATGTCACCGCACCGATTGTACTAGAGCCTTGAACTGCATGCAACGAAGTGAAGATATTGCCAACAAAAGGCCAGAGGTCGCATCACGAGGTGAGATACGAGCTCCTTGCACTGGATTTATTGAAATTCCAATACTAAAAGCTTAATATCGAGATTTTCCTTCAGTGTGATCGGGAGACTTTAAACAACTTGCAAAGGTGACAAGTTTGCAAAGGTCGCGGATTTTCATGGAATGTGAATATGTTTCTCGACATTTTGGTATCCATGATTAAGCTCGTTGAGATCGCATTGAAGATTATAATCTGTTCTATGTCTAATTATTGTGTAGCTTATCAATGTTAAATTTTGTTTTCATTTTAATGCCACTAAGATGGATTTGGTTTTCTATCTGCGTTATGTAAATCTTATGGCAGTCGCTCAAAAATAAGTATCTTCGCCATGGATTAGGAAACGGACTAACTCTAAGAAGTACAAAAAGAAGTAAGGACAAGCAACTCTATTATAACTATTTGTTTGCAATAGCAAATAAAATAATCGATATTTATCGGACGTTGTGTATACATTACAGATCAGAAGGACAAAGGGTAGGTAATAAAGCATGCAGCGTAGGGCACCCGACTAGATGCACGTCGATCCGAAAAGGTCGAATGGTTATCCCTTTGACCTATGTTGAATGCAAATGGTACAAAGCCAATTATTGTGGTGATCTAAAGGAATCCAAAGTTCATTAGTAGACGACCTTTAGCTAAAATGGTGATGGTGATAATATTACGAGTGTGTGGAATATATTACGTAATGTAATGACATTGTTAGCGGAAATTCCAATTGAGAGTTAAATTACTCATATTGTTGTTTTGACATCAATATTATATTACATGAATTGATATCATACATCTCATTTTCAAGATTATGTGTCCGTTTCCCATTGCCTGCCTGTTCAAAATTGGAAAACCAATAAACGATATGAAATTAATTATATCTGATCTGAAATTTGGACGTTCTGTTGAGAACATTAAACAAAAAATTTTCTTGTATTTAATTATAAATTAAGTTAGCAATTGTTCGTGAACGGAGATGGGGTTCATAACTATATATTTAGCGACATTCTTTCATACTGTCTTTACAAATCAGTAGAGTTAGAGTATTTTTATGCCATTATTTTTTACCTTCACAATAAAATCATCATCATTATCGCCTATTAGTAGTAGTTTATAAGATAAAACGCCCAACTTGGCCCGTTTTATTTTTATTGTACTGTTCGGTGTGGGCATCAATGGGCACACCAGGATATGCTCAAGGCAACAGACGATGTTGTGCTAAAGGCCAAGCACAGCAGAATACAATTTTACATTGTGACTCACTTACCAGATTTTAAAATGTAGCGCGAGACTGACACGTTTAAAACGTCGTCACATTTAAAAACATCAGATTTCTTACGATCTGAGTGAAAACGTTGTTTTATGATATGCCGTGCTACTGTACTAGCTACCCACCCCGGCTTCGCACGGGTGATCTGATCGCTACTAAACATCACAGGATCACCCGCTGGATTAATCCGAAGATTACCTGAATATTTCATCAAAATCTGCCCAGCCGTTTTTGAGTCCATAGAGGACATACAAACAAACATTCATTTAGATATATATCGTTTATTTCAAGACTGTCCTTTCTCAAAATCATGAAATTTATGGATTCTCGAAAGCTGCTAGATGGCGAAAAGTGTCGTAATAAAGTATGCACTATCTTTAATATCGTTATATCTTTAAACGTATCCAATGAGGACGAACTGTGCAAGGACCTCATAGATACAATTATTATGTTATTGCAGCAAACGGTAAGAACATTTTTTGAATTATGTCGGTATTGCAATTAAAAATAAGTTGTCTCCTCATTATTATCCAGTATTGTGACATTACTTTAAAAAAAGTTACGCATTGTTTTTGTATTATATACTAATATGACTTCAATGAACGATATTTTATACATTTATAGATTAAACACAAGATGTGATGTTTGAAATTACGTTGTACTTGTACATAAATATATTTTGCTTGGAGTTTTATTTTAGGTTATGCTATTGTTGCAATGAACTTCTTTTAATAATTATTTGAGAGTACAAACTGTATTTTGAAGTGAATACTTCTATAGCATCGTTGTGATATGAAGTTCGATGAAACAAAAAAAATGGTCAGTAATAAGAGACAACCGCATACATCTATTATAGGATTTACCGTGCGAGAGAATGAGGTAAAAGGCATTATACAGTGATTATTACAGGATCCGAGCGTCGTACGTGTGTTGGTACGTGTGCGCGCGCCTGCGTATTACGAAGCTTGGGATAAGGCGTCATAAGAATCGTGGTTCGCTTTGTACGTGTATTGTTTACATAAACATTTCGTTATTTCAATAAAAACATTTTTCAAGTATGATCTATATCATCATAAATAAACCCTACATTAATCCTACACTGAAATTCTACATTCGTCTTGTTATCTTGAAGTTTACATTTTTGGAGGTTTCACTTTATCGCGTGTGAAATGGATGCATGTTTTTATATACTTTAGGGACTTGAGGGTGGTTATTAGTTTATCTTTTTTAATAGAAGTAATGACAAAGATACGGAAGAAGATACAGAAACTGCTCATCCATTCAACAACTCTACAACAACTCAATTATTTTAGATTAATAAAGATCCTTCTATTATCCTACTAATGTTATAAATGTGAAAGGATGGATGTTTGTTCCGTTTTCACGCCTCAACCGCTGGACGGATTTCAATGAAATTTGGTAGATAGATAGATAAGGTAAATTAACATACAGGCTACTTTTTATCCTGGTTATATGTTCTCATGGGATAGTTTGTACGTTTAGATGTTTGGATCTGGTTAAATATGGATGTTTTATTTAAAAACTTTTAAGGCTCCATGCGAGTGACTAAGACTGCTGGAAGATGACAACCATTGGGATGCAACGATGAAGGAAGCCGTGCTGTATCGACAGCCAGCAAGAGGTAGAAAGCTGTTTGCTATTTTATTAAGCACGTGCGGTTCACTTTTATTTCGGGCAAATGCACGGCTCCTGTGAAATAGATCTAGAGCGGAGAGAATCAAATCCAATGAATGTATGTAAAAGTGCATTTATTTGTCGGTTTGACTTTTTCAAATCGTAACTTAGCGATGGATTAATGTGCTTTTTTTGGTATTTTGAATTTGATATTTTGTATGGAGGAGTGACATAGGCTACTTTTTACCGCGGCAAAATATGTTATCCCACAAAAAAACGCACTTTATATCCCTTTGACCATGCGGGCGAAGCTGCGGGTAACAGCTAGTGTAAAATAAATCTAGCTCGTCTTCTTCATCGTCTTCGTTTAGTTCATCAACGTCTTCCAGTGAATTCACTGGATCCTTCGATCTAGTGAAGATGAAATATCTGGTTTCGAAAATCACAATGATGATAAAACAAGCCTCGATGATAAGATATAGGAAACGTAAAACTATCATTAGAGGGCACGTTTAAATCAAACTAAAACAGAGTTGCAGATCTTGGTCGCGCTATTTACGAGCAGTTGCACAGTTACCTAAGGTTAAGGTAAGGTTCTCCACTTTATAATCATATTAAATTTAACAGTTCATGATATGGTAATAATTTATCCAATTGCTACTTTTGCGAGACATCCGACGGAAATTGAGGAGTAAACGAACTCAGCAGTTGTATCCTTGACTATTTAAGAAAACTATCTGATGCTGGGAAAACTAAAATTACATTTTATAGTGACGACTGTGCTGGACAGCAAAAGAACAAGTTTATCGTAGGAATGTATTTGCACGCTTTTAAAACCCTTAATATAAATAATATTACCTATAAATATCTTACAAAAGGTTATACACATAATGAAGGGGATGCTATTTACTCGTTAATAGAAATTAGATTTGAAATTATATGTTTATGTGTTATATAATTACATATTACCTATGTATACACCCGAATTTTTCGTAGCCGGTATCAAAATGGCTAGAACATTAATCCGCCGTTTAAAGTGTACGAACTGAGAAGAAATTTGTTAGTTCCAATGTTATATTGTTGAATATTTTATCCTTACCCGAGGACATGTTAGTATCTGTCATGTTAATTACACACTAGAGTGATGAATTTATTCGTTTAAAAATCCTTTGTAGATGTTAAATGAATAATTTTCCTTAATTTTGTAAAAAGTACAAGGATTTACATTTGGTAACCTTTTAGAGGTTTACATGCAGGCACATAATTGGTAATTAAAATAAAAATTAGCATTTCTTAAAATCTATATTCTTTAAGTTCTTAAATCTTCTGCAAGATAGTCATATTTTAATGTAAATCATACATAATATATGTTTTTTGTTGTAAGCATGATATGTTACGGTAAAATGCCTTTACTAACCAACTTTTTACTGCAATAATGACACAAGTGAGTACTGCATGAATGTTTTTATTTATTATATGAGAATAGAATATTTATAACCCTATTTACCTATTTCTTTGTTAAGGCCAATTATGATAACACTCAATTAATTAAGGATAACCAGTTGATATTGTTTACTTGTTCAAATACTTTGCATCATATATGCAAAGTTTAAAACTACTATACTGAAAATATTTTTTTTTGCTACGACAGTCATGCAAACAGAGTTTTTTTACGGAACCACTACTCGAATATTGCCAGTGAAAAAAAAACTATGATGCTAGCCAGGACCCGAACCTATTTTCCTTTTAGCGTCACATTTGTAAGTATAATATTTATAGTCATGTAGAAGTTAAGGCTATGTGCATTGGTCAATAATTATTAAGATACCAATAACTACTAATTTCTTTAATAATAAAAAAAATGTACTTACGTTGATCACCACCCTTTCGCAGAAGTCGTGATCGTGTTGTATTGGTTCGAACGTAATCACCCCCCCTTGCGGTGGACGTCCCGTTTCTTCTTCTTGGCTGCAAAGTTTCGGCAGCGACCTGCAACAAGGGATAATAACTTCAATTTATATTACATCTCAACAATTATAAAAATAGCATGGCTACGTGCTCATTGTGGAATTCATAGATTTTCGAAACATATCGAAATAACCAAACAATTTGTGCAAATATGGTAAGGGTAATAAGTGCGACGGAGAGCATAGTTAATAAATCATATATTTTATTATTCTTCTTAGCGTTATCCCGTTTAATAATACACTTCGATTGGTGGGGTCCGCTACCTAAGTCTAAGGATTTGGCGAAGATACTGATTTTGGCATGGAGCGACTGCCGTCTGATCGCCACAAGCCACATGTAAAACCAGACATTTCCTAGGTTAGGTCATACGACTTTTTAAATATATTTTCTTGAGAGTGCGGTTTTACTGAAATTTTATTCAGTACTGTTCACATGTCGCTCAAATTAGAATTTAATTGGGACAGCAAGACCGATCTTATTGTGTCTGGCATACAACTAAGATCACATGTCTCTTGATATCCCTTTTTGAGTAAACAACTTCGAAAAAAGTGTATCAGCCAAGATGAATGGAGATATCAGTAGCGCCCGCCCTAGACTACATTACTAGACTAGACGCACACATGTAGATCCAATTGATGATGTGCTGAACAAGGGCCAAATCAATAGCACCCAAAATCGAAGAGCATGCATGTAGAGGTTGATGAGTGTGGAAGAAACGAGAGAGGTATGTTTAGATCGGTGCACCTGGCGTTGAATAGTCTCTGCCTACCCCAATGGGAGACAGGCGTGATGTATGTATGTTTTTAGTAATGAACAATCAAGAGTGATGTGGTCTTAGGTTAAGGTATTGAGATACTTATTAGATAATGAAGTTGGTATTAAAGTTGTGGATCTCTACTGAAGCTATTCAAATCGCGATGCTGCCAAAGGCGCGGCGGCGGTGAGAGATGGAGGGTCGACGGACGTGCTCAAACACATGCCCTGTTTGAGAGCTCTCCAATATTTTCCGACATCCATTTTTTGCTCTATTAATTTTCACAAATAGATATCGGCACATAAATATCGAGCTGCGAATATTATTTTTAACCAATGTATCGGTTACGTTAGAAGATTTTCTTTGAAGAGGACACGAAGGTCTTCGATAAAAGGACTGTCAGAAAAGCACCTAGGTGTAAGGGCTGTAATATGTAAACACTGCTTTACGGTTTTAGAACAAGAAACACACCATTGTTACCTATTTTGTTTGCCTTTTCCTTTAAGTGAGATGAAAAACATAGTAGTTAATGGGGGACTGTTATCATAAAAGCCATTCGAAGTCATCAATTTCAGCTTGAACTTGCACGGCCCTTGGTTACATGCACTATCATTTTTCAGATTACTACTTACTTGACAATTTTACACTACTTTACTTGATAATTTTACATATTAATATATAGTTGATTGGATTTGCATGAAAAATATTTCGGAAATACCCACGGAATATCACGATTATCGTGGATGACATTGCGGTCAACTTCAAGTTTATATATATAAACAATTAATGACAAAAGGTCTAAAGGCGTGCCCATCACTCTACTATATTCTGCTTTGGCTAATCACGAAAATAGCTACCAATATGTCCATATAGCCTAAAATATTATTTCATCAATATAATATATGTCTAGCGAAAACAACTGCAATTTCGGTTCGGAAAATTGAATATTCTGCAAAAGCTCTGGAATAAAAAGCTAGAAAACGTTGATTGCATGCGCAGGCACGTTCCAGTGCATCGAGAAAGTTGTCAAGTGGCACTCCAAGAGCGCCGTCCACACTGCTGCGTGGCGCTATCGTCAGCATACCGACCGAAGCTTGTTTTTCTAAACGGCCCTTATCCACTATCGAGAGCGATCTCGAAGAGCCACTTCTCATAAAAGATGATTTTACAAGTGGTATCCATAAACATATCACAAGTTATGTTCAAGTCCATAGTTAAGTTTTTTACTTCTTTAAAGTGTACGACTTTTTATTATTCTATTCGAATGACTAAATATTTCAATAATATTGAATGTTATGTCAAATATACTTTGTTTTCACCTATCTTAAACTTTCTGTTTATTTTTCTACTTTATGTTTATTTTAACAGAATACTTTTAAATTTTCCCTAAAATATAACGTTTTATGTGCGAATAGCGGTTGCTTTAATTGCCGAAATTCGACCTATTCCATTAATATACTGCAATAAAAAAAAATTCATTCAATTTTGATGAAATTGAATGAATTATTTTCATTAAATTTTGAAAAAAGTATATTAAATAAATACAAAAATAATTCATTCAATTTTGAAAAAAGTAGGAATTATTTTACCTTTTACCTACCGGGTCCAATTGTAAATCTAAACCATTCCCGAACTTCCACATTAACCGAACACACAAAAAGTTTCATCAAAATCAATTAAAAAAAAAACAACTCTCTAGAAAGACTTCAGAACATACACACGGTCAGAAGAATTATATATATATATACTAGCCGCTGCCCGCGGCTCCGCCCACGTGGAGTCAAATAACGTAGCCTATGCGTTAATCCAGATCATAATCTATCTACGTGCCAAATTTCATTCAAATCCATTCAGCGGTTTAAGCGTGAAAGAGCAACAAACATCCATCCATACATACAAATTTTCGCATTTATAATATTAGTAGGATATATATATATGTATAGTCTGCTTTGGTCCCACAAGGGGCCCACGAGTAAGTCGTGTAGTTTGCACCATACAATTTATTTGCACATATACAATTTATGTGAGCGTCAACCAATAACAACCCTGATTTTATTGCGCGGTAGTCTGCACGCTCCGTCTTTATTATTATCGCAATGTAGTACATGTAGCGGCGGCATTCGTTCTCACACGAATTTCGCGCTAAGGCGTTACTAACTACTATTCATGAGTGCTGTAATGAAAACCACAGGAAACTAACATATTCATGCTACTTAGCTCACGAGCAGCATTTGTCTCCAACCTCAAGTATGTAGAGATCTCACAGAGCATTCATTATATTTTTTTTATTTAGTAAACGCTCGGCCTCGCATATAACACAATATGTACCATCTAAATATAAATTTGCGTAAAGCTATGGGAGAAACATTCTCGCGCTGATTTATTGGATAAGTGATTCTGGCGAGCCCGCGCCGCAGTGTGGTGTGCGGGAGTTATTGGGCCGCGGAAAAATTAACACTGCACTTAAAATTCGCTTTGGATGTAGTTGTATTTTTGGATCGAATTATTCGGTCAAAGTCAAGATACGTAAACATAAATGTTTTGATGATCAGACTATCGTCAAACGAACTTATCAATGTGGGTTTTTAGAATTCCGCAGGCAACAAGGTACCTTATTTGGTCCTTTACATTGGTTTGTCAGTATTTTACAATTACTTACAGACTATTAGGATATCTGGACTCATATTTGTGTAACTGTAGTAGACTTTCGCGATATCACGTTTAACAATTTGATATTATTTTATTATCTGACTTTAAATTTATGTTGGAAGGAGTTATCAATTGGCCTTTGCTATAGAACTACGTGTCTATACGAGGGAAAGCCAACTGGTGGCTTTTTATATCTCTGTATATATATTTGTAACATAATACACAATTACAATTTCAAACAGTTAATTGATATGTTTTTTTAAGTACGTAATATTAATAACAACCATCATTTGGCATGCGACATATAAATAGTTGGTAGTTATAAATTAAAATTTATAAAAACAGCTTGTTCGAAAATAAACAAAGCTGAGCGAGATCATGTAATTCTCTAGTGTCAAATATATTTTACGAGTTACTTCGGTTCCAAGATCTCATAGAACCATAGATAAACAGCTGAGTCCATTGCACTGCCAATAAGTACTGAACGATCGATTTACAACTAACATAACTCTATGAGTTATTTGCATTTAAACTTTTAGCATATTGTTACACTCATGGGCTTCCTTTATGCCGAGATAAATCAACTGAGACAAGAAGGAATGTAGTACCTTTTCTTCAATCGATTCAACGTTTTTAAATAGTACTGCTATTAGTAAGCTTATTCTTTCGCACCCTAGTATATATATATATATATATATATATAGCTGTAAAATAAATGCCAACGTAAACATAAATGTTAGGGGCCAGGATTGGTACAAACAACGTCAGCGGTTAATTGTGTCGCCAATAAAAGAGTTGAGATCTAAAAGGGTGCCAAGTACATATTTGAATTTCATAGCCAATAAAAAAATAACAACGTTTTAAAATTTATTGCAAAGAGGAGTTGTTACTTTTATTGATATTGAATTTATAATTTAATAAGTTTTATATTCGATCAAATAAATATGTGGCATAAAATTAGAACTAGAAAAATAAACTCTGAGCTCATATAAAAATATCCGGTGCATTACTCGTGGGTTCAAAATAAAAAAAAAAATCATCCAAAATCTTATTCATGCCCTCAGAAGATCTCGTGCTGCGAAAAATCTCGGCAAGCAATTCATTCCACGACCTAAAATTCATTTTCATTTCCACATCTTCAGTCCACTTCATTCCAGATAACCGTACAGTGTGACAAGTAATTTCTTTTTTAATTGTTTAAAAGTTTAATGAGTCGATTATTATATTATATATTATTATTTATTTTTAGACTTCTGGAAATGGAATGGAAATTAGGTGTTATTGGTATATAATAAAATATACCAATTTGAGTATATCTGAAATCGCTAAAGCGCCGTTGTTTTTTATAATGTAGGTACTAGTTTCTGCCCATAATTTCACTTGAGTGACATCGACATTGTACGTGGTATTCTATATGCTATTCCAAGTACTTATCTTACTACAGTTGTCCATTGATTAGAAGACATTTAAATCAGATACCTTTATAAGAGTTTTTGATTATAACGTACTAAGTAATTCATTCAATATATATCAATGTAGCACGATTCTGTTATTAAGAACAAAAATAAAAGTTGGACAAGATTGTCCATTGCAATGTCAACTCAATGTAGCGCAGGGATGAATGGTGGCCTTCCACTAATCCCTGCATCAACGCTCCACTGGAGGCGTCCTCGAGGGGGATTACCGAGAAGGTGAACCGTTATTATCTGCTACATACCTACCTAAATGTTAAAATAATGGTAGAAATTGAAAAAGGCACCAAAGACTCGAAACATAAAACGTTTTTAAGATCACAGCAGTCTGCCTGGGGAAGTACCTCATAGAAAACCGCAGCCAAATAACAACTCCCTAGAAGGTTGTTCTGTTCCAGCGTGTGAGTGATGTCACCGGTATGTTCCTAAGGAGTTGCTGTGTGGAGGTGGCATCGCGCGAGTGATATTTAATGTATTACAAGAATCTGTAGGTTATGATACACCAGGTGGACCGAATGCTTATGTGTCCCCAGACGTTGTATAGTTAAAAACATCTAGAACGAAACGAAATTTAAAACATACACAGAATTACATATTTGCTGTATGAGAAAGTCATGTATAATGCATTCACTGTATTTATTACCATTATCGGCCCTACATACATTGCTAAACAAGGCCTCTTATCGCACAGTCTTCGAGTTTCGCTATAAATTACCGTGCGCAAGTACGCTCTTCGCTACCTGCATATATCAGCTTCCCGCAGCCTTAACGAGGTCATCTGTCTAGTGGAGGTCGTATTCCACTGTCCTAATTTATCCACTAGTACCTAAATATCTAATACTAGTCGCGGCCTTACTTAATGGAATTATATATATATATGCATGTCAAACAATAGTTTTGGAAATATTTCATTTATTTCCTTTCACTCACCAAATCAATGTTTTCCATTTATGCCGTACACCTTTTCCCAATCACTCATACTTACAATAAAGTTAACACCTTTGAATAAATTTACTTGTAGGTTAACACGAAAAAAGGTTATGTAGTGATATATACATCGTGGCAGTCACTTAACATTTAAATTACCTAAAGTGGCTAAAATACATAAAATTTCTCTGTCTACCAAAAAATTGACAATTATTTTTTTGTTTTTTAAATTTTATCTTTTTTTTGTATTTATTTTATATTTGTATGTTATGTTTTATATTTTTTTAATCAATGAATATGGAATGCGAAATCAGTGGTATTTAAAATATATTTATTTATTATTTTAAATGAACTGAATAAAAAGTAATTTTCAACAATATCCTATTTTTTTGAAATTACACATACGGTCCATATTTAAGTGTTGAAAAGTTTAAGTGTATAAGGCAACAGCAATGAGCACTGAGGGCAGCTTTGTGTGTACGTCTTTAAAATGGCATATAGTAGTTTTAATTTAGTCGTACTATTTAGAGAGTAGTATCGGGCAAGATAATATGTACCTAATCTCTTGTTCGATTGAACAGCATTGAGCACAACGTATTATGAAATGCACTTGAGATACTCGTCCATGAAAATACCTTACGATTATCTGTTTTCTCAGAGATCAACAATTTTGGGTACGTGAGTGCGGCATCAACAGTAGACCTAGCTGACGGTGAAGTAGTTATGATTTGGTTGATATTAATAGTGTATTCACACATACGTGGTGTTTACAAACAATCTTATGAAACTGTGGACGCATTCAGCTGGCAGTGTATTTGAAGGATTTATCGCCACCTTGCTTCCATAGTTGCTTTTGGAAAACATAGAAGTCATGAAGCATTACTCACTTTCAACCTCGCAGCCCTATTAAAATTATGTAAGGTTTTTTTTGCTTATGAATGTAATAAAAATTATGTAAATTATTCTAAACTCTTTCATGTGCCATGTAAATCAATTCAGAATCTTGCTGTCATTTTCATTAATGTGGAAAGTATTAGAATGTAAAAATAGAATGTAAATAAAAGGACGATCACTAGTAAGTAAGAATGTTCAAACCTTTTTTCTGATATATGGCCAACAAAACATAGTTTGGTTTTGATTCTTTAAGTCATTCTTCAGATATACGAGTATAGTATTGTTGTATAGCAAATGTCTATTTTTCAAGGTATAAAGTTGTATAAATATCAACACGGTAAGTATGATAACAAATGTAAAATTAATAGGGTGTACAATTTCAACATAAACCTTTTCAATAGTTGATGTGTCATGCGTGCACAACAAATAAACAAAAATTTAAAATTACTGTTTTGGCTTCTATATCGATCGTAGAGTTCGTCTTAGCTTAGCTTAGAAAGAGATATATCATGTAAAAACACGACTACGATTGTATTGTAGATATGTTCAGACTTTCATGCACGTAATCTGGTGTCGAAAGTGTCTCATTTCCAGACATCTTTGTCAGCCAGATATTTAATCAATTCTATAGTATTTTTGATGTGACCTTTGAACATATTGTCAGGATATGACAAAACTGTTTCGGGATTTTTTTTAATATAATCGAATACGATTTACTACAAGATATCTACGGGGCTTAACAAGCCCAAGTACCGGGTTGCGGAACTTATTTCTGTTTCTTAAATTGTCACTGAATTTTGAAATCAACTTTATATTTAATTAATTAATTATGTTTTACAAATATACTGAAAGGTAACCGTTATGACATTTATTTCTTTGAACAGTCCTATAAGTGATTTTCTAGAGGCCACGTTATAAACAAAGTACATACTCTTTTGTAATATAAAAAATTGATTTATTAATATCAGCCGCTTTACTTCAGAATTGAACACCTTACGACATTATGCTGTGAAAGCAGCTGAAATAGACTAAGCGCACACTAGCTACGTCCATCAATTGTCTAATTTTCTTAACCGCATATGCGGCGTAGATGAGCTGACTGGCATGTTTATGCCCCACTGCAATTTGGTCTACTGTAATTCCAAGAAATACATACCATTCCTAATATATTATTCTCAATGATATAATCTAATATGAATAATCCAAAATAAATGAAATGAAATGAACCTCAACAAATCATATGCCTAAACCTTCCTCAAGAATAACTCTATCTATTGGTGAAAACCGCATGAAATTCGTTTAGTAGTTTATCGAACAGACAGTCAGACGCGGCGGTATGGGACTTTGTTTTATAATACGTAGTGATGAAACATTTAGCAAAATAAACACCCAACCTTTGTGTTGTAACAAAAATATATTTTCACGTAGGTTCCTGTGTTTTTTCTCTGTTTTCAAAAGTTTCAGATTTGTGGCTTCTTTTGAATGTAACTTTTGCACCAAATAATTTTGTATGAGTTCCTGTTAACCAAGTTCTTTTTAGGGTTCCGTACCCAAAGGGTGAAACGGACCCTATTATGAGACTCCGCTGTCCGCCCGTCCATCTGTCACCAGGAATTTTTCACAGATGCTGTATTTCTGCTGCCGCTATAACAACAATTACTAAAAAAGGGAATAAATAAATGTTTAAGTGGGGCTCCCATACAATAGACATGATTTTTTTTGCCGTTTTTATAGATAATGGTACGGAACCCATCGAGTCCGACTCGCACTTGGCCGGTTTTGTAATACTGAATTACTGGTAAGGGGTAGGTACATACTGTCAATCATTTGTAACGATGTTTTAACTTTTCTTTTCTCAGAGTGGCTACGATTGTTCTGTTCCACTGGTGTTCGACATATTGTGACATTCCGACGTTCCTCTTCAAAGGATTCTTTGAAATACTCCTCCAGTACTCGCAGGTAGAGCTCTTGAGGCTGTCTTGTTTTACCAGCAGATAAAGAAACATGCGTGCCATACACCTCGTGCTGTAAACATTTATAGGCTGGGGTAGCTGTCTACCTACCCTCTACATAAATGCTGAAAAACCTATTATGAGACCACTAGCCCTCTCGCAATACTATCTGATATAAACTATCTGCACACAGTACGCACAAGGTATCGTACCCACCCACCGTACTTTAGATGGATGAGATTACTTCGAACAGTGAGTGGGTTCATTCGGATCGTACACTACCTTACCTTTTGTATTTTTTATGCACATTTTGTATGCACCATCCTAAAACCCCTACCTAGAAGAAAAGGGGTTTTAGAATAAGATCAACCAAACTTTATGTGAAGCACATTTACCATAACAATGTTAACCCTGTTTCACGCTCATAGTGACGCAAATTTCTCTCAATCTAATTGCTCTAATTAATTACTGCTTATCGCGCAGTATCATTTTACCCGGAAGTGGTAGAGAAAGCCTGCACAAAGAGCCGCATATTGCTACTCACAGCGCCACACTGTTTTAGTGATAATTATGGTAATATTTGGAACAATATTTACTGACACTCTACATCTCTCCACATGCAAACTATCGCATGTATAAACATCATCTGTTTACTAAAAGGTATTTATAACTTTACAGTTGTATTCGGGATACGTTGTGCTGAAAGGCTCAATGCAGTGTCGAGTCTATCTGTCGAATACTCAATCTAGAAATGTGCCGGACGACCATAAATCTCATTTGTTCGCGACAACTATGTACATAAATAGATAACCGTCGCGCGTAGTTATAAGTGATGCACATTTTTATATAGTTAATAGTTATAGTTGTTTGTATTAGTTGTTTATGTAAGGATTAGAATAGGTTTACACAGTTTTCATACATACTTTGTTAGAGATAAGTTTTACATGTTTAGTATAGGTACGAGCTGTTGCAAGCCAAGTATATAATAAAGTTATAACGGCGAATTACTGGCTGCAACAGCTCAATAGTGCATAGATGTACCTATTAACGTAATTTTAAGTTTATAATGAAAACATTTTTATGTAAAACTTCACTGACCCATAGGTTTTGACAATAACTTTAGCAAAAGTTTTTATGGTTTTATATGAAAAAGGGTCAAATGTATGAAATAATAGTACAACTTACAAACATTTTAGACACAAATAAAGCGAGCACGATCAGGTATTGCCTCTAGGTCTGGGCGATTTTGGCTATTGCTATCTCTTTCCCACACATGTGTCTCTCGCTCGCACAGCGGGGGTATAAATATGGGCCATACATCGTCGATCGGCACCAGTCGTCCGCTACACTCAGCGCTCACACTACAGTGAAATAGCCAGCCAAGTCACTCCAAAGCCAAGCCAGTCCAGACCTAGCAGCAAGTACCTACGGCTCCATACTTCTGAAGACAGCAACAGGCGTTTCATTCTGCACCAACCCACAGACCTGCGACTTACAACCGGAGGTCGAAGAACGAAGCCCGCCAGTGCCTACATTCTATTATTTATATTCATCTACGAAAGTGTACGGGTCGTATCGAAGGGGCCCGTACATTTTGGTCCTTCAGCAGCCGGATACTGGGAATAGTTCTTCAGACGACGAAGAAAATGCCTGTCACAAGAAGTATGGAGTCGGAAAGGAGGACAACGCCTGCTCAAGTCGACGGAGCCGCCGCCGCCGCCACAGTGACGCCCGCCGCCGCCGCCACAGTGACGCCCGCCGCCGCCGCCACCGCCGCCGCACCCGCCGTAGCGACGCCAGAGACGTCTACAGCCGAAACATCGACGACGACGAACACTACGGCCACTGCAACGACCGGCGAGACGACGGCGACCGGCAAGACAGCAGCCACACACCGGACAGCCAGCCCACAGAAGGAGGCCTCTCGCCGCCCGCCCAGCGCGCCCCGCACTACGTCGACAATCAAGCGGAGAGCGCTGGCCAAGGCGCGAGAATTCCTTCTACAGAAGGAAGTGGAGCTGGCAGCTGCACGTGTCGCCGCGTTGGAGGCGGACTCTGAAGACGAGATCGAAGCAGACGAGGACTTGGCAACTAGGAACGAGCGAACAACCGACTGGGTCAACAGAAGCACGCTGGCACTCACCATGGAGCCCTACGTACCGAAGCCCGACGTCCCAGGCCCGGACCATCGCAGGACCGATGAAGAGGAGGTTATAGCAGCGCCGCCGCCGCAGACGTGCAGCGACGCACTTCATCGGGGCCACAGCGAGGTCACGCGGCACGCCGAGCAACAAGTACCGGTTCCAGTGAGAGAAGATATAGAGCCAGCACGCTATTGTGAAGAGAGACGACCGCAACGGGAGTTTGACTACAATCAACTAGCAACTGCCATCACACTTGCAGCGAGAGCCGTTCAACCCGCCATTGCACCGAGGACCGTCGAGTTACCGTCTTTTCACGGGTCATCGAACGAGTGGCTGCCATTCAAGGCCGCCTATGATGAAGCTGCAAGTCACCTCTCCGAACAAGAAAGGCTGTCCAAGTTACGTCACAGCCTGAAGGGAGCCGCCAGAGATGCAACACTATGTCTCTTCGTCGGGTCAACGACTTCAGAAGAAGTTATGAAGATGTTAGCCGCGAGGTTCGGTCGTCCAGATGCACTGGCAATGACCGAACTGAACAAGCTCCGTGCGCTACCACGACTGGCCGAGAACCCAAGAGACATCTGCATCTTCGCTTCAAAGGTGCTTAACGTCACAGCCACAGTTAAAGCACTGAAGAAGCATCACTATCTACACAACGCCGAAGTGGTACGCAGCGTCATTGAAAAACTGCCGCCAGCGCTGCGCTACAGGTATTACGACTTCGCCGCCGAACAGCCGGAAGATCATCCAGACCTTCTCACGCTGTCCAAGTTTCTGGAAGTCACCGCCGATCGATGTGGAAGCTACGCACCGGCCGAGCTCACTGCGGTTGAAGACCGGCGGGAGCCTGCCGTACGAAAAGGACTACGTGCTTACCACACTCAAGATCAGAAGTCTACTGCGGTGCAACTAAAGTGTCAAGTTTGCAAGAAAGAGGGTCACCATCCGTACGACTGCAACGTGTTCAAGAAAGCCGACCAATTTGCGAGATGGGAGCTAGCCAGAACTCACAGGCTATGCTTCCGTTGTTTGCGAGTCCGCAAATTTCGGCATAACTGCAAGCCAAAGCAGTGTGAAGTCGACGGATGCAAATACACGCACCACCCTCTTCTACACGACACAAAAAGGAAAGAAAATGAAGTTGAAAATTCAACAGCCATAGTTACGTCGACAAGGGAAAATTTCACTGCTGCCTATCTCAAGATTCTGCCTGTACAAGTGACCGGTCCGAAGGGTACATACGACACTTACGCCCTTTTGGACGACGGCTCTACGTGCACACTCATCGAGTCGGCAGTGGCGAACAAGATCGGCGTACACGGGCCGCCCGCGCCTTTTTACATAGAGGGTGTGGCCGGCGCACGTATAACGGCCGATACATCGGAACGTGTACACTTCACTATACAAGGAAGAAACTCAGTGAAGCACGATGTGTCGGCGCGTACAATGGACAAGCTGATGTTGACGACTCAAGGTGTGCCACGTAGTGTCGTGAAACACTGTCGTCATTTGGAAGACATCGAAGATCAGCTGATTTATGAGGAAGGCCATCCAACCGTGTTGCTGGGTCAAGATAATTGGTCGTTGCTGCTCACACACGACGTGCGAAGAGGGACCACAGCCCAACCAGTCGCTTCATTAACCGACTTGGGATGGGTATTGCACGGCGCGACGGGAAATAAGAAGAAGCAGCAAGTCCATCGAGTTAGCCATCTGACTACAGTAACACTAACGGAGGAACAGACAATGGATGACCTCATGAAGGAGCACTTCGCCCTCGAGTCTCTGGGTGTTCAGCCTAAACATTCACACACCAACGACGAGCTCCACGCGCTGCGCACACTCGAGGAGAAGACGCGTCGATTACCGGCGGGAGGGTTTGAAACAGGATTGCTATTCAAACAAAGCGATTTTGTACCGCCGGATAACTACAACACAGCGATGCGTCGCCTCGAGTTAGTCGAGAAGAAACTCGACAAAAATGTTGAATTGAAGCGGCGCTACGAGACACAAATGAACACTCTGATACAGAGCGGCTATGCAGAGAAGGCTCCAGCAGTGAAAAGCGACAGAACTTGGTATCTGCCACATTTTGCAGTTATCAACCCGCAAAAGCCCGAGAAACTACGCATCGTGCACGACGCGGCAGCCAGGACCCGTGGTATCAGCCTCAACGACATGCTGCTGTCTGGGCCCGACCTCATACAGTCTCTACCCGGAGTGCTGATGAGGTTCCGTCAACGCCCAGTAGCGGTCGCAGCCGATATCAAGGACATGTTCCTGCGCATCAACATACGGGAGGAAGACCGAGACATGCAGAGGTTCCTGTGGAGAGAAGACAGAAGAATCGGTCCACCCACAGAGTACCGCATGAGAAGCGTGATTTTCGGCGCCACGTCGTCACCATGCACGGCGATATACATCAAAAACAAAAACGCCGAGGAATTCAAAGAACAGTTTCCCGAGGCAGTGCAGGCAGTGATAGCAAACCACTACGTCGACGACTATCTTGCCAGCTTTGACACGGAGGAGGTCGCCATACAAGTATCAACACAAGTCGCTAATATACACAAACGAGCGAATTATCATCTTCAACGCTGGGCATCGAACTCAAACAAGGTGCGCGCCGAATTCTCCACTACACCTAAGGGGAATTTAGTGCAACTCGATGCAGAGAAGATATTGGGCATGGTGTGGGACCCGAATGAAGACTATCTGGGCTTCAACATCAATCAACACAAGCTTCCGCCTTCAATATTGGAAGGCACGAAAACACCGACGAAGCGAGAAGCCCTACGTACAGTGATGTCTTTGTTCGACCCGCTGGGCTTAGTTACACCTGTTACAATACAAGCGAAGAAGATTTTACAAGATACTTGGCGTACTGGAATCGACTGGGATGTCAAGTTGCAAGACAGTGAAGCCGAAAGTTGGTCATACTGGCTCTCTCACGTGAGAAGACTACCGAGCCTAGCTATACCAAGGTGCTATCCCGGCGTATCGACCGCACATACGAACGAGATACATACTTTCGTCGATGCAAGTTCGTCGCAATACGCCTGCGCTGTGTATTGGAGGGCACAGGATGCATGCGGGAATATACATGTGTCGTTGATAGCTGCAAAAGGCAAAGTTGCACCGTTGAACAAAGTGACGTCAATACCGAGACTCGAACTCCAGTCAGCTGTACTTGGGTGTCGTCTTGCGCGCACAGCCATAGACGAACACGACATAAAGCCGACCCGCCGAGTATATTGGTCGGATTCACGCACGGTACTCTCGTGGCTACGCACTGGCCCGCGAGCGTACAAGCCGTTTGTGGCCCACCGGATCGCGGAGATCGCCGAGGAGACGAAGACCAGCGAGTGGAGATGGGTGCCTACCAAGGAAAATGTTGCAGACGACGCAACGCGCGACACTCCACACGACTTCAACTCCCAACACCGGTGGTTCCACGGGCCCGCGTTTCTACGCGAGTCGGAAACAAACTGGCCGCGAGAGGTCAATGAACCCGACCATATGGGTCTGACCGGCGAGGAAAGAGTCAACTTTGTTCGAAACACTACATCACTAAAGGAAGCACTGCCCGACGCAACTCGTTTTTCAAGTTGGTTAAAGTTAGTGCGTACTACGGCGCGTGTATTACAATTCATCGAACTTCTGCGCATCAAGAAACAACTGTGCAACGCGGCCTACAAACGCAATAAGAAAAACGAAGTTGACGACGCTACTTGGACGAAAATAAAGAAAGCAGCGAAGGGAAAAAACAAGAAAATCAGTGCTACGTGTGAAAGTGAAAACAGCTGTTTCATTCAACTTGAAACACATCACTTACATCGTGCCCAACAGCTGTGGATACGCTCAGTGCAAGATGATGCGTTCAGTGAAGATGTCGCAGCTTTAAAGTGTAAAAAACAGTTGCCTGCTAATAGCCGACTAAGTCAGCTGTCCGTCATTATAGACAGCGATGACGTCATACGGCTACGGTCACGAATAGCAGCCGCTGTCGACATCACGGACGAACAAAAAGCTCCGCCGATTATGGATGGCAAACATACATATGTGCAACTGTACATCTCATGGGTACATCGAAGACTCCATCACGGGGGCTTCGAGACCACGACCAACGAAGTTCGACAACACTTATGGGTACTACGACTGCGCAATACAGTTAGAAGTGTGTTGAAAAGATGTCAACAGTGTCGCATCAGGCGGGCCGTGCCCGCTCAACCGTCTACGGGTGACCATCCACGGAGCAGACTGGCGCATCATCAGCGCCCTTTCACCTACTCAACAGCCGACCACTCACTCACGTGTCAACGGAGGCCGACGACGACGACGCACTCACACCTAACCATTTTTTGATGGGAGGGCCATCACGAGTGCCACTGCCGGGGTCATTCACCGACGCCGACGCAACAGGGCGACGGGAGTGGCGTGCGAGTCAACAGCTCGCCAACCATTTCTGGAGTCGCTGGGTGAAGGAGTACCTGCCAGAACTCCAACACCGGCGGGACCCACGCGCTTCACACGGCGCTATCCGGGTCAATGACCTCGTACTGATAGCAGATGGCACTCTACCTCGTAACTTGTGGCCACGAGGTGTAGTCGTCGCTACCTACCCCGGACCGGACGGAGAGACACGAGCGGTGGACGTGCGGACCAACAAGGGCGTGCTGCGAAGGCCCACCAAGAAGCTGGTGATCCTGCCTACAGCGACGGTCGACGGCGCGAACACGAAAAATATCTCCAGCTGAGATAGCTGCGGCGGGAGTATATGTTCGCGACAACTATGTACATAAATAGATAACCGTCGCGCGTAGTTATAAGTGATGCACATTTTTATATAGTTAATAGTTATAGTTGTTTGTATTAGTTGTTTATGTAAGGATTAGAATAGGTTTACACAGTTTTCATACATACTTTGTTAGAGATAAGTTTTACATGTTTAGTATAGGTACGAGCTGTTGCAAGCCAAGTATATAATAAAGTTATAACGGCGAATTACTGGCTGCAACAGCTCAATAGTGCATAGATGTACCTATTAACGTAATTTTAAGTTTATAATGAAAACATTTTTATGTAAAACTTCACTGACCCATAGGTTTTGACAATAACTTTAGCAAAAGTTTTTATGGTTTTATATGAAAAAGGGTCAAATGTATGAAATAATAGTACAACTTACAAACATTTTAGACACAAATAAAGCGAGCACGATCAGGTATTGCCTCTAGGTCTGGGCGATTTTGGCTATTGCTATCTCTTTCCCACACATGTGTCTCTCGCTCGCACAGCGGGGGTATAAATATGGGCCATACATCGTCGATCGGCACCAGTCGTCCGCTACACTCAGCGCTCACACTACAGTGAAATAGCCAGCCAAGTCACTCCAAAGCCAAGCCAGTCCAGACCTAGCAGCAAGTACCTACGGCTCCATACTTCTGAAGACAGCAACAGGCGTTTCATTCTGCACCAACCCACAGACCTGCGACTTACAACCGGAGGTCGAAGAACGAAGCCCGCCAGTGCCTACATTCTATTATTTATATTCATCTACGAAAGTGTACGGGTCGTATCGAAGGGGCCCGTACATCATTGTATATATTGCCTATCTATCAATATCGGTCGGCTATAGGTGAACTTTTTTGAAACAGATATTTCACAAACTGCCTCATTCGAAGTTCTAAGAAAAATCTTGTCCAATGACATGCTAGTAGCTAAGTTAGAAGTACATCATGAAAGAACAATTATAAATCTTTTTAATAAGTTGAAACCGTAACGTTTAAATTTACACATGATCTGGAGATATACTTTAACAATATACAGTGTAAAGTCTTCAAATTGGTTAAGCCGTCTCCAAGGTATTGATGAAGCAACAGAACAGGCAGTTCAGTTGGCATTCTTAGGGCAACGTAAGTATACTCTAGGAGGCTAAAGTTTACTTTGCATTTAATTGCATTGCATTGGTTAATTACCTGGAACTTATGATTTTCCTAGAGTTCTTGATCTCAACCGACCTTCGTTGAACAAGGTATAGGTTATACTCGTAGTTACGTTTCTGTTTCTATTGAAGGGCAACCAGTATTACATAGGAGTGCCTATGTACCTATTATCAGCAGATTATGTTTATGCCCATGAGTACATAGGTAGTTCTAGAATTTTCGAGAATGATTAATAAGATATAAAATTTTAAAGTGAAAGGAAATGGAAACAGAAGGTTTACCAGAAGAGGATAAAAATTGGGTTTGCATGAAAATTTTATAGATGTCAAAGAAGCAAGTAAGGTTACAGTTATGTGTGGTTCGGTACTGTATACCTTCCCTGCTAGTGGCTTGGCATAAAGATACATGTAGATGTTTCTATACACATGTAACATTGTCTGTATGTTTATTAATTCAGTGTTTTCTAAATCTAGACATTTTGTTTAGATTTAGCACATAGTCGGCTACGAGATTTTTGAAGAATGACCAAGGAAGACTCAGCAACGGGATGCGAATGGATTGTCCTGCATGTTCTACTTACCAAGTTTTCCCAAGCGTCAATTCCAATATACCTGATAAATTGTTTGCTTTTAATTATTGAATTGTCGTAATAACAACTACCGATATACTTCAATGGCGTCCAAATGACTGAATTTAATTATTCAAATACATCGTTTAGAAATTATGTTGATAATCACCATCAACTATATAACACGAATGGAGTGGTACGGAAAACATTATGCTCCTTTAGTAGGTAATCCGTTATTGTATAAAATACAAAAAATCATGCTTGATCGTATGTTTATTCGTAGCACTACGGTAGGTACCTTACCCAAAACTGAATTTAGCTGCCTACTAAAAATATAAGGCTATTCTATTTTCATCACGAACGCCAAAACGTGCTGTGGATTCGAGAAATCACAACTAATAGAAACATACGGCGTGGGACTGAGCCAGCACTGGCGCGATTACTGATTGTGGGTGACCGAGTGCCATAAATGTATGTATTAATACATAAAACCTACACTGTAAGTAAGTTTGTATAAAGAAATAATATAATATATATCTTCACACCCTTCAGTCCCTTGCGGGTAGGCAGAAAGTGCTCGCTCTGCTTACATGATCAGACAATATATAAATGCCAGAAAATTGCCGTTATTAATTGTATTGTAAGAGGCCAACGGGAGCCTATTAAAAAACTGCTTTGTACTCGTAGTACATTCATAAATATTTTGGAACGAGTTGAACTGATTTAGAAATTTAAAAACATTTTAAACTGTACCGGTGCTGTGTCGTTTATAAATATTTCATCTTATATATACTTAAGATTAGTTTATATATGTTTATATATGCTACTAGTTTATAAAGGCTTCATATTTTATATGCTGTCATGGTGTTCATCCGATTGTGAACTTTGTCACATTGCTCACACTTGCGTAACAGCTAGTGTTAATAAATGTTATGGTTAAATAAATGGTTGATGATTTGTTAATTACTATATGCTATCAGGTATTTCTTATTCAGTTCGAAAGACGTGTGACCTTACCTAAGAAAGGTCTGGTTGCCTCTTTGGGTTATGGAGATCTGGCGGCAGTCTCTCTTTTTAAATCAGTAATTTCGCCAATTGCTTAGGCCTAGGTAGCCGACCACGCCGATCGTAATGGATTAGAAAACGGCAAGAAGAGGAAGATAGTTTATATTTTATTTATACAACGTGAATATAAGTACTCCTGATCATATGTAAAGCCTATCCTTTATAGATCCTTTGTAAATGTAAAACATAAAAAAAGCCTTTTACATAAAAAAGTGAATCCATTTTCACTCAAATCGATCTCACCACCATGAAGCCCCTGAAACCAATAAAATATGTTAACATGTCTGTAATGCTATTACTGCTAGCAGATTGCTAGATTGCTAGTAAATAAAATTTTATTTAGGATTTGCCATAGGTGAGATAGTTGTTGAGAAATTCACGTGTAGATCTGATTGACTGATGACTGATCTTGATAGATAACTGATCTACATATTTATTTAATGCCTAAACGTTGTTTATGCGCAGTTTTAAATTCGTCTACCACAATTCTAGATTGAGCATTTGACAGATAGAGTCGAGATTGCATTGAGACTATCAGCACAACCCACCCCGGATACAACTGTAAAGTTATAAATGCCTTTTAGTAAACAGATGACGCTTGTACATGCGGAAGTTTATGTGAGGACTGTCAGTAAACTAACTAAGAGTAATATGGAGAATATAGAAAAACGGTAGAAGTAGAATGATAGATGTAACAGCCGAGGAAGACCAATACTTACCTATCATGACCAAATTGATCGTGTTTTGCCAGCAGGTGAAGTCTTAGAAACCAGCAGGCGTGCATGAGAAGAGCTATGAATAAAGAAGTGAGTAAGGTGTGTAAGGACCATGTTATGTGGCGCTCGGTTGTTTCTGCCTACCCCGCAAGGGATTTGGCATGAAGTAATAGAATAGAAGAATTAGGTTTCGTTTTCCAAGAACCTTGGAACTGTCAAACTATGCTCTGGATCTTACTTACGTAATAATCACGGGCGCCCAGCGGGATTCTGTCAGCGGGCCAGCGGGCTTTTGCCTTGGCTTTATCCGAAGGCGGGAGGGTATCGCGGGGATAATTAATTTAGATAAGTTATATAATAATTACCCTAAATTAATAATCCCTGCATTGAGAGAAACTAGCGCCACTGGGGCGAAACTAGGTCAATATTGTAAATGTATATATGTATATATCTTCACGCTAGGTACCTTGCGGGGTAGGCAGAGAGATTCGAATGCCATAAGATGCGATGCTTATATAATTCACTCGCTTCTCTAACATTCATAGCTCTTTTCATGTGTGTGTATACCGTGAGCAGGTCACAAATAAATAAATTACTTGACTGTGCATGAAGGTACCCCGTGGTCTCAAAATCCTTTGTTTTTGCGAATATAAAAATATCTTAGCGATTCTAGCCTACTGACCAATAGAAGAATATTTTAACCAATAAACTGATGAGTGCCGCGATTGTTCCGCGTAAATACACAGCCAATTAGAACTGCGCATTTTACTTTTCTCTACCTCTCCGTAGTTTGTTATCTTCATGGAGCAAATAGATCATTGCAGGTAGTATAGAGAAATGCGTGGCGTTCGCGATATTTAAATAGGACGGTGGTATGTAGATGGCGCTAATGGTATACACCCATTCACGACTAACTCAAATGAGTATCATAGACGAACTTTGATAATGGATATTATACATAATTTGAAACACTCGTTATCTATATCCAAATGGTACTAATTCTAAACTTTGAAAGGGCTACAAAAATAAAACACGGAAAACGACTCGAAACAATAATATTTTGTTATAACACGAAAGTTGTGTGTTTACCTTGCAAAATGTTTCGTTTGTTTCGTAATACAATATTTGAATATAGAAACGTGCACACATCCATAGGATGTTTAATTCAGAAGGTCATGAAATATATCTTTCAGGTAACAAACGAGCATACAAACTGCATAATGGCAAGCAGTTATCATAGCTTGGAGATGTTTGCTACACTAGGATACGCGGCGGCCATAAAAGTATAAGTAATAAATATTGTCGGAAAAATTACACAGCGGCATCTAGCCCCAAAGTAAGCTAACCTTGTTTTATGGGTACTAGATAACTGATCAACATATGTATACTTAATACATTTTGTTTTTGTAAGTACATACTATGAGATGTAGAAAATACCCAGACCAAGACAAACAGACATGTTCATGCGCACAAATGTTTGTGCTTTGTCGGTCCACGAGCGTTGGTGTCAAAGTAGCGTTATTTACCACTTTGCCACCGAGGTTGTCGTCGTCGTATCTATATATAATCATGTATCGGTACGTAAAATCGTATCGGTGCCGAGGTTGTACATGGCACCTTTTGAAATGGCACTACAGATGGCCTCTACTATTGACGCAGAAGCCATGACATTTATCTTTAAACTAAGCACTGATAGAGACTTTGCTGAAATTGTATACAACATCAACATTTATGCTACGTTTTATCTCAAAAAAGAAAACATTTCTCGTAGTATAAATGGCAAAACATATCTTCGGAACGACTTGATGAATTCAAAACAAATATTTTCTTACATGTTGGCCATACATAGGGTAAAAATCATAAAATGAGACTTCATTCCTCGGCAAATGCAGGGAATAACGACATATATTTCAGGATAAATAAGGCCTGTACTCGACTGTAAGGCGGAGTTGGACTCCAGACCTTAGAATCAGAGTGACCAGTCTCCAGTCGGCAAGGTGTGAGAGGTAATCTTGGAAGATTATTGATGATTGGGTTCCACTAATACTCATTAAGTTGCTCATACAGTTTTCCCACAATGTCTTGTAAATCGTATATGCCCGTTTTTGTTGAATAAAATACGTTGATTAACACGTCCAACTGTATTTAGAATAAGGGAGCAGAATCAAGGATTGACCAGTGCTAGCCCAGTGGACAATAAATCGTCCTATTGACCCTTGCTGTAACCTTTTTGGATTTATGTGTATATTAATTAATATTATCAAATAAATAAATAAATAAATATTATCGGACAAATTACACAGCGCCACCTAGCCCCAAAGTAAGCGAAGCTTGTGTTATGGGTACTAGGCAACTGATAAACATACGTAAATACATTTTTTTTTGTAAATACATACTTATTATACATAGAAAATACCCAGACCAATACAAACAGACATGTTCATGCACACAAATGTTTGTACTGTGTGGGAATCGAACTCATTTATTGGTGTCAAAGTAGCGTAACAGCGCATTCCACCACTGAGCCACCGAGCTCGTCAATCATTTCATATCATATCCTTTGCTCGACGGTGAAAATAATCATCGCGAGGTAACTCGCACTTCCAAGAAATTATATTTCGGAAGACGAGCGACCTAACCTAAGAAAGGGGTGGTTTTCCCTGGGGGTTGCGGAGGTCTGACGACAGTCCATGTGAAAATTATCCAAATCCTGCGGATCCCGCTTATCCTTATGGATTAGGAAACGGGATAACGCTAACAAGAAGAAGGTCGGTATCAAGAGTAACAGGCGGCGAAACGACCAATAGCCTTAACCTTAGTCAAATACTGTTGTGAGATTATTAGCAAATATTGTGTCGCCCAGTATTATGCCTCCAAAAATTATAATATGCACAATTTTACATACTTTAAAATACAAATATAACACAAGTGGTGGTGGTGGAGAGGTCCTTGTGTCAAGGTGGATATGCACTTAACTGTACACTTTCGGTTTCACAGATGTGTTCACGTTGCCTGAGCTGAGTCGTCTGGAATTCGTCCAGCAACAATGTTAAAATTGCGATTTACATGTGTTGGCCAATTTAACATCGCCGGCTGAATCAAACTTTTCCCTCGCACATAGTATTCATTTAAAATATTGAAATGGACAAATTTTGCTTTCATTGCATTGTATTTCGTTTCTCCTGCAATCGATCGATACATTATTTTTATAAAAATTATACTCGTTTATGTGTCAATATATTCTTTAGTATACGCATATTATCCAGCTGATGTCAAGTGATTAACATAGCCTATGAATACTTGCAAGGCAGGGAATATCGTGTGTTGCCAGTCCAATGTAAACACAGCAACTCCTCAGGGGTTTACTGGTAAGCTCACTCACTCGCAGGAACATAAAAACCCGCCAGGGAAATGGTGTTTAGCTGAGGTTTTCTATGAGGTAGAGGTACTTCCTCTGACGGGCTGATTTTAGGAGTTCTACCAGTCTTAAAAATACCCAGACTAACGCAGACGGATAAGTTCCTGCATACAAATATTTGTCCTGTTTGCGAATCGAATCCCGATCTTCCCGATCTCTGCCAGAATCGAGATCTTACAACGGATCCTAACTACTCAGTTACAAAACATGGCACCACGAATATGAACAAATTAAAGTTGAGAAAGGCCCTTATTTCTCAGGGCTCCTGATTCTACGTGCGGAGTCTTAAGAAACCTTACACCCCTACTCTCAGCTATTTCTACGTGTGGTCTTAAGAAACCTTACGCCCCTACTCTCAGCTATTTCTACGTGTGGTCTTAAGAAACTTTACGTCCCTACTCTCGGCTATTTCTACGTGTGGAGTCTTAAGAAACCTTACACCCCTACTCTCGGCTATTTCTACGCGTGGTCTTAAGAAACCTTACGCCCCTACTCTCGGCTATTTCTACGTGTGGAGTCTTAAGAAACCTTACGCCCCTACTCTCAGCTATTTCTACGTGTGGTCTTAAGAAACCTTACGTCCCTACTCTCGGCTATTTCTACGTGTGGAGTCTTAAGAAACCTTACACCCCTACTCTCGGCTATTTCTACGTGTGGTCTTAAGAAACCTTACGCCCCTACTCTCGGCTATTTCTACGTGTGGAGTATTAAGAAACCTTACGCCCCTACTCTCATCTATTTCTACGTGTGGTCTTAAGAAACCTTACGTCCCTACTCTCGGCTATTTCTACGTGTGGAGTCTTAAGAAACATTACGCCCCTACCCTCGGCTATTTCTACGTTTGGTCTTAAGAAACCTTACGGCCCTACTCTCGGCTATTTCTACGTGTGGAATCTTAAGAAACCTTCCGCCCCTACTCTCAGCCATTTCTACGTTTAGTCTTAAGAAACCTTACGCCCCTACTCTCGGCTATTTCTACGTGTGGAATCTTAAGAAACCTAACGACCCTACTCTCAGCAATGACCGTACTGCGTGTCATTTTAGTTATAAATAGTATTCATCGCCCTTTTCATGTAAATGAATATATCAGCGAAAATTAATCTATATCTATAAAAATTTCGTGTCACGGTATTTGTGGATATTATAAATTTCATATGTATATTTGGTAGGTATGAGAATATGTAAATAATTAGAAAAAAAAAACTATCTATCTATAACTTCACGCCAGATTCCTTGCGGGGTAGGTAAAGAGAATCAAGATCAAGGATAGAGTCATCTCTATCCTTACAAATACCGGGTCAGCTACTCGTAGTAACCTAAATAAAATGTATGAGTTTGAAATTTATGGTTAACCCAATACGGTTTTGTAGTTTATGTTGAATAACTCATGTATGGATCAGTTATGTTATTATTATCTAACAGCATTGAACCGAAATTTATCTTATTAGTGTAATTCCTGAATTGCATTATATTTGAAGTACTTACTACTGTAGTCTAGTCGCGTAACACCTATTCTTCCTGGCGTAATCCCATTTCCTAATCTATTAGGATCGGACGTCTTCCGAAATATAATTTCTAGGGCGTGCAGATGCCTCACGATGATTCACGAGCCGCCGAGCTTGTGATCATTACATATATGTACATAAATCTGAAACGAACTTAGCTACATGCCACAATTCCAACCGGGGACCAGTTGACGATAGGGTGGTTCTTTATCCAAAAGGTTCTCACTACTCTCATTCTTCGCCTAATATAGCAAAGTTTAATGTGCATCATTCTCCGTACCTTTTAACCCTTCGAAACCCGTATGGTCCCGTATGGTACCCGGGTGGTCGTATACGACCGCGAAATGTATGGGAAAACGTATATAACGGGTTCTAACTGCTGATTGTGCAGTATTATTTATGACATATTCTAGGGGATATCTGTATTTCGAGTTTCAGTTCAGTAACTCTGAACCCATCCGGTAAAAAAATCTTGAGAAACGTTTGTTGTTTTCAATGTCTCGTCTTGAGTATTTTCAATAGCTAATATTATGTATTTGTTGAAGCTCGTAAGTAGCTTTAGTATCGATGAAACTTGAAATGTTTCAGCAAATAAAACTGCATTATCGTTCACTCGTTTGGAACTCCGCAGCGATATCAAGCGATGGCGATGTTAAATGTTATTGTCAACGAGATAAACAAGAAAGTAGGCTGTAATGTCGGCTTGTCATCGTCGCTTATATAACTGACATCAAATAAACTCACTGCGGAATAAGAACAGTGCATGAGAGGTATCTTTATTGCTGTATTAAAAATATAGTATTTAACTATTCTAGCACGATATAGGGCACATCAGACGTTGGTTGGTAGTTTCGTACATATATAAATACGTTTTTTTTATACCACTAAGGTAAGGTAAGGTCCCAATAGTGTTAGATATTTGATTATCCGTGGTGCACGGCAGTTGAGCTTCACTTGACTAGCCATCTCTTTGAGGTTTTAAATGCCTTATTTGTCATATTGCTGTCTCTCACTTTGCCAAGAGGGGAAGTCAATTCTAAAACTTCCTACTCCTACAAATTTCTTCTGATTAAATTCGTTTGTGAGTTCCAAGGCAGCTGTAGTTTAACCCCCGGGACGGCAATGGACTTCACTGTTCATTGCCTTTTTTGTGGTCGCCGCTGTTAATTCTGGCTACACAGGAGACACAGTGGTGGGTGGGTGAGTGGTGGGCCTGTCCCGTAAAAAAAAAAAAAAAACCACTAAGGTGGCAATCACGCATACGGCCTGCCTGATGGTAAACAGTCACCGTAGCCTATGGACATTTGCAACACCACGGGTGTCACTCATGCGTTGCCGACCCTAAAATACGTATGGGCGGCAGTTACAATATTACTTCTCTCACATAATTAATTCTTCTATTCATTTATATGTATATATATATATACGATTCACCTGATGTAAAGTGGTTACTTACTATGCCTATGAACGCCATAAAGAAGTATTGTTCGCGCATTGTCAGTCCACGCTGCTAACAAAGCATCTCCATACAACACTTACTCGCAGGAACACAACAACCTTCAAGGGAGTTGTTATTTACCGTTGTAACGCTTCAGTTCAATCTTTTTAATATCAGAGTTAAATAAATAAGTGAGAACTAACTGGACTTACAGTTGACCTTTGAGGAGTCTCTATTCTGACCTCTATCATCAGACCAGCTTCAAGCATAATATTATTACTACACATCAGTACCAAGGTTTATCTATCAATCTAACTTCACGGCAAGCCCCTTATTTTAATATAGCATTGACGTTTATATAACAATTAGATGTAGTTTACGTTCTATCTATCTATAACTTCACGCCAAATCGCGACATGAGTCATCCTTACAAACCTCTTTCGCTTCTTTAACATTCATTGCTCTTCTTATGCACGCTCGCCGGTTTCTAAGGCTTCTTACATCGCCTTCTGACAAAACACGATCAATCTGGTTATGGTAAGTCTTGGCCTTCCTCGGCTATAAGATCCTTCTTCTTTCGCGTTGTATATCTGTTTCGTAAGTCTTTCTTCCTGCGTTCTTTCTACATGTCCGATTCAACGGAGCATTCTTCTTACCTTAACACCGGCACTATCTTTCAGACCAACTCTGCTTCTAATTTCATCATTGCGAATACGGTCTACAAGCGTTACATAGTTTACATTCGGTTCTCTGTATTTATCTGTATAGTTGCCTTGCCGAAGGAATAAAACGAGATAAAAGGAATACGCATGTAATACAAAAATATCAGTCTACAAACCTATAAACCACTTGACTGAGCATGAGCTAAATATCTCAGCTATTCGAAGCTACTGGGCAATTGGAGAATATTTTAAACCAATAAGCCGAAAGTGCCCCGATAGTCATCTGCGAACAAGCCAATAAGAGCTGTGGGTTCTATTTTACCCCCCGACCCATTGCGGTGTATTAAGTTACTACGTATTAAAATTTTAAAACTCCGCCGTTTTTACAGCTGTTTAGTTCAGGTGTTTGTAAGACAGCGGAGTGACTGCAACAGTTGCTGTTTTGCACGGGTACAGCGTGTAAAATAGTAACTCCATTTATTTAACTTTTTCCATTTAACTCCATTTCCATCACTTCGCCTTTAATCCATTCGTATGCCATGAGTTTCTGACTACTTACAGCCGTGAATTGGGAATAGTTTGTGTAAAATGTTTACTCATAAAAGAATATTTAATTAGAAATTCAATTCAATATTTTCCGATCGGGTCACATATTAACCAACCAAACTTAACAATGCATAATTATTTGGAACTTTAGAAGTAAACAAGACATTTTCATGTTTATTTTTCTTCTTTCACATAGGTATGTCGCAGAATTGTTGTCAATTGAAATTCTTGTTGCTTTTTGGATAGAATAATTCGATTCCCGGTGTACGACTAGACGGACTAGATTTTATTTTTTTATTATCTACCTGTTATGTATATATGTTTTATACCATTTTTCATATTTTATGTATAGTGTGTTCTTAGTTAGATATATTCCTTATATTTTATTTACATACCTATGTTGTTTATATCTTATATTTTTTAATTATAATCATGGTTGTTTTCTTTCACCGGTGTTATATGTATTTTAAGTATATCTCACACCGACTAGGGTAGTACCTATGTCTCGTAGGAGACCATAGCCAAATAACAACTCCCACGAGGATTATAAGCTCCTGTGAAGTAGGATTGCATTTTTCATGCTAACCACTTTTATTAGTTGGTCAATATGCTTGTTTGCCTCCCCACTGAGTATAATAAAAGTTCGTGCTAATTCAATTACATTGGACTGATATTTATATTGGTCATAAATTAAATATACAAATTATTAATCAGCACGGCACTTACGGCTATTAAATAAATTATTCAATAGTTACGACTATCTGTCGAGCTGTGTGGACTGCAACATTTAAATTAAAAGCGACTCACACATATAAATAGCTTTTTAATACGAGCTGATTTAGGCATTCCTGACTGAGTTATTTCAGATGATCAAAATTATAATAATATTGTAACAGTTCATGCTTTTGTAGTATATTTTTTTGACAACGTTACTTTTATTAGTTTCGAGTTTAGGTGACTTTTGGACGACTCGATTACTCAATACGTAGCGATTATCCCATACAATTTGATGAGTCTGTTTACAGCAAATGATCATCATATTTTGGACGCGATCCAAGTAATATTAATACAAGTAAACATGAATATATTTAATTTTGTTAGTAATGCTTCAGTAGACACAGTGTCATATTAAAATTTGGGAAAGTAGCTGCCTAATATTTGATGTTGTTTGCATGCGAACTGACGTGAATAATAATTTATCATTATGTATGTGTATAAATATTAATATTGAAGTGTTCGTTGAAATATTTCTATAGTATTGTAGGTCAATTGTAAGTAAGTACATCATAGGTTTTGATTTGCGATATCTTGAAATATAGACAGACATAACTACGAAATAGTTCTGAAGAATTCATTATTTATTTTTCACAATTATTGTTCACTTCAAAATAGATATGGCTCATGTCTTGAAGTTCAGATTGAGAAACGATGGATGAAATAAATTTATTATAATTTTTATATTGATGATTATTAACATATGCATCTATTAATAATTTATTCAAACTAATGTCTCTCATTATATTAATGATAAAGACAAGGAAGCTGTTAAGGGCTGCGTTGGCAGCAGGGATGGAAGACGCGGACGGTATTCCTTGTATTGCCAGCTTGTGCGAGCTACTAACCGTTTCATATCAGGCGCATCGTATGCTAGTTGGAAAACTAGCATACGATGCGCCTGATATGAAACGATATGAAACTCAACATGGTTTAAAGACAACAACATAAACTAGATATTTCTATATAACAATATAAAAAGTTTGCTTAGATTATTATTATTGTAAAGAGATACTTAAGAACGTCTTTAGCATTCAATTTATAATCTATACGCGTTTATTCTTAAATTATGTTATGATAATGATAAGTTCCGACAACATTGTCGACCTTGGTATTGTCCTAACAATTTTATGAGGGAATTTGTTTGGAACGCGCAGACGTGACGATGCGTCGGCTGGCGGTCTTAACCCAGGAGGCGGGAGTGCCTGAGACCTAAGCTTTCGACTTACGAAACAATTGAATAATTTTAACACAGCTGACGAATGAATAATTCGTGTTTGCCATTTTATTTTCATAAACAAGAACAACACTCATACGGCTATCCTACGTGACAACCGGCTATACAATTTTTAATCTCTATGTTTCAATATTCTTATCTTTTCAATAACAATAGCGTTCGTATAAATAATAAACTTTATATTAATAAAAATTTGAACTGGCGGGGATGATGATCCAGCACTGAGTGGCAATAAGATGCAGTGCGCTAACACTTCCTTATAAAGCAAGCGACATAGATTTGGTATAAATAATCGAGTTTATAATATCCAAAATTAATGACTTAAATATCTAAGGTTGTATGCAATTGCGTGGTACATAATATTGTGTACCACTAAAACATACTCTATGGGGTGCGCAGATATGTCTATGATGGGACTGTGCTTCTTAATACCAGCAACATGAGACTTGGTTTCAATTATAACATACTTATTTCCAAATTAAAAAGAACCAAGCAGTTTTATTTGGCACGTGTTGATGTAAACACTTTATTGATCTCATAGGCAGTATTGTCAAGGGCGAGAATTTATAGAAGATAGAAATAGTTTGCATAGATTTGGAATTCTATAAGTAATAAAGTATAGCTCTAGTGGACCAAAATGAGTTACTTCAATTGTACAAAGTTTATGGTTATTTCATATATTATCAATGGTCTTATTATTACTCATTGTAGATGGCTATGTATGTTAACAGCTAAATTTTTTAATAGTTGACACAACATCAGCTGTTGAAATTCTTAAACAACTTTTATTTTGATTTAGTGGTTTACAAAGGCACATATGTCTATTGTCCTAAAATCTACAAAAATCCCTTATATGCAAGGTGCTCTGTCATTATCTCTTGATTAATTTATTGAATTACATATTGAGATATGATCCGCATCTTCGTATTGAGTCAAAAACGTGTTTTTATATAATAGTCATGTGCATATGACAACTAATATAATAACACTGTTTTGACTCAATACAATGAAGAACGTTATTTCAATTCCTCATTCAATACTATTCTTCATTGTATTGCTTACATAGAGATAAACAGAGTGACAATGAAGTGATCCTATAAAGGTTTTATTATATTATTACGGATTTATTTATATTTACACACGTTATACATAAAAAAAAAACAAAATTACCAGAACATTTACACCTGTTCAATTACTGCATGCATTGTAACTGCACCAGTGAATTGAAAAATATATCGATGATATACACAAAGAAACGAATTCGAATTTGCTACGGTTACTTACGCCGTCGTTGTATAGGCATAGGTAGTATAGGTATTCATTCTAATGGAGATTTTTGAGTAAAAAAGATATTAGTACTCGCATACCTAAGTATAAAGTAGTAATTGAAGTATACGAAGTTTCTTTTGTGATCAGGTCATCTAGGGACAGTGGTGTTTAACCCTTCTAACAAATCAGGATATAATGAAACATGGTTATTTTTACGTAGTGACTTTTTCAGTTACGCATTATAAGTTTGCAGGCGCACCGGATGTGCATACGAATTTTGACTAACTCAGCGGCGAAACTTACATTTTATCAGATTTTTCCGTATAAGTTCGTTTAATCGCTTGATAATCTCATCTACCTACATTTAGGTTCAAGTGTCAGGATAGATCGTGTTAAACCATAGGACGTAAGCATTTGCAGTTAAACTAAACATTAGAAACAACAAAACACATCCAGTACCTACTCATAAAAGTTATACATGTAGGTATGTGAAGTCCTAATTTCGGACAAAATATGAATTATATTCGCAAAGTTTTAAATATTTTATTGTATTAAGTAATTCCAACAAAGAAGACATTGTACCTATATTTTCTCATTCAGCTTGTTCAAGGCTAAGTATGCAAAAAAGGAAGAAATCTTCATATCAATAACCAATATTTATACAAGAAACGCGTAAAAACTAGATAATATCAGCCGTGGAGTAAGTCTTTTTAGCGTACGTACATGTGCAGAATAGAGCGCCATCGGCACGGCTCCCGTCAAGTACCCGTGCGACCTATGCAGCCGCCAGCGGTCGACTAACTTTTCAATTTAGTTTACCTTCGTAGGGTTTACTCTTTCTGTACAATCGATAACAATTTTAGTAAGATGTGCATTTGCATTTTCAACAAACCGATCTAAAGCCACGGCATTTACTATTTACAACACCGTTCAATGTTACATTCACCGTGTTATGTCTATGTTTTCGCTATGTAACTAAATTCGGCGGAATCTGCTGCGTCATCAAAAATTAATACACTCTGTGTAGCTATAAATGAGTAAAAATCAATGAATGTCAATATAAGTGCAGTAATCGCAAAGAACCGCGCCCAAACTGTGTCCACCGCAAAAGCCGCATAGCGCAAGATGATCGATCACGGATTCCGGACGTGGAAGGAATTGGGAGGAATCCAACGGCAATCGGCTCGCACAGCCCTCAGCTCGGTGAAGGCGACCGCGTGCGGGCGACAGCTTACGAAACACGCTTTTAGTATGCGGACTAGCTACGGGCGGGTGACTCCAACTCGTCAGGTGATGCCGCGACGGATCGGGATCAGATAGAAAAAGTTTCTCTTTACAATTATTATTTTGGTCACTTTTCGTATGTTGGACGAGGCCAGACACGATGCGTTGCTAGTTGGATATATCGATGCTATATTTTTTTACTAATGATACTAGATACGAGCACTAACTTTACATGTGTCACATACGTATACCTGTTTGTTATACTCTGGCATCCAAATGTTGTTATCATAGTAATCATAAAAATAGATTGAATAATATGCTCTCATTCCAGACATAACAATTCAATTTTTTTTTAATTTGTCGGCCATTAACACCATGTTCCTTAAGAGATAGGAACGGTGTTCCTGAACATTCCTGTTCTACTTTTTTATGCTGAATCCGAATCTGAAGTCAAAATTCGAATATTCGAAAAAAAAAGCGACAGACAAACACACAGACAAACGTATAGATTTCATATAGGAACGGTGTTCCTGAATATTTAGTGCAAATTATCAAGCCAAAGTTTAAGTGAATATGACGGATACAGTGGAAATTAGCCAACCATTTTGCTGCTTTTGCTGGTGACATCTGTTTGCTAAAGTTATTTGTTGAAAACATGGTATACTAACAACATAACAAAATTTAACAATAACAGCATAACAAAATATTATAAATATATCTCTGAGACAAGTCTATTAAAAATATTGACCTATTATGTTAAAAATCACAAATAAATATAACAGGAATGAATGTAAATTATTGGCCTTGTATATCACAATTAATAATACGTATACTTATTTAAATGGTTATCAAGCCTCTGGCGCTGCATGGACTTTGATAATAATGAAGATTCAGTTTAATTATTTTCAACTACAACAACTTAAACGCTAATGCAAATTTTAATTGTTTTTTAATTTAGATATTTTTTAAGGAATTCATTTTCATATCCGCATGGAACTGATTATTCATTTTTAGCTATACTATCCGGGCAAGTTTTTAAATGTCCGAATTTATCAAATTTTGAAATGGCAACTGTATTAGGAGTTAAGTTTCGGAAACCCCTGTTAGCGCCAGTCTACGTCATATTATGAAACTACATATTATTAAAATTTCTTATTTATATCGTCAGTAGTTTCGATTGCAAATTAATCAAACTACCATGCGGGGCGCAGTCCATTGTATAATCGGCGAATTATACCAACGGCGTAAAATCGAACACAATGAAAAAGAAAGTATTTTAGACATTGCATATTTCTAGTTATGTTAGCTTTGGCTAGACGTTTGATCAAATTAACGTTAAAAAAGTAATGAAATGACTTCACGCAAAAACAAAACTGACATTTCATTATTCTTTTGATAGTCTAACGTCAGAGGAAGAGGATTTAATTTGATGTCTACCATTGGAAAGTTCGATAAAATTTAATAACAGCTTGCAATTTCGCTGCTCTTATTTACCTTCGGGCAGAGCGAATTGGAATTATTAAATTTTACTCAAGCAACGTCGGAGCCCATTTCCGGCGGCTACTTCTGCAATTTTCTTGTTAGAAATAGAAAATATAAGAACTAGTTTGTTCCAAGAATAATGAATAATACCAGTATAGAAATGAAACTTTTTTTTAGATGCGTTTACTTAATATATTTGTACTGTCTTGCATTGGTTTAACCAATAACTCGATTATGACAAAGAGAATTTAATATATCTGACAGATTAACGAAGGACTCTTAGGTTAATATGTACTTATTTGATCAAATATTAAAAATTTACCATGTGTTATGCAACCGCCCTAGATAATATGCTTTTGGTCTATGGTTTTTCTCAACTAGTCCATTTTTCCACGAGAATACCAGATATGGAGGACTATGCAAGCTCTACGGATGCGCCGCTTGAAGTTTAGTGGCTGTTGTGGGAGTTAAAAAGCGACCGTGGCAATGTTGTAGAGAAGTCAATCTTCTTTAGCAGGCTGCTTACAAGTCTTGGAGCGCGTGCTAATGAGAGTCTGCTGTTTTTAAAAGCAAACTGAATGCTGCCGCAAGATCCAGTAAGACAGCCATTGATTCGATTTCATCCATAGAGATGGTCAGCTTTTCCTCTGTAAACCATGCTTTCTGGTCGCTCGCTTGAGCTGCTGAGGAAAACTTCTGTTCATGCCACCACTGCGAAAACTGGATGATAGTTTGACCTTTAGCGACAGAAGCCAGAAGAGACAGTCGATATACTCGGTAATATTTTTGCCTCTAACTCAAATATGAATGACATGGGAGCTGAGCTACCTACTATCCCGTGGTGTAGTAGCCATATTACCCAGTAAGATGTCCGGCGGGCATTATTCTCTCAAGGTCCATAAGACGAGTGGGTCAGACGACATATCGGTAGTAGTGCTAAAACGGTGTGCTCGTGAGTTATGCTCTGTACTAACGCGTCTTTTCATGCTTTCATACTTCACTGGGCAAGTCTCGTCTTCATGTAAGACAGCCAATGTGCACTTGACGTCCAAAAAGGGCGATAGATCAGATCCGTCGAATTGCATTCCAAGAAATTAGATGTACTCAATAGAACAAAGCAGTACTTTAGTGCGGAGCAAAAATTTTACGGTGTTTCCGTAGGCTACGATGACTGCCTACCACAGATCGTATGCCTGTTTTCGCCTTATTAGAATAAAACAATCCTTTCAGGCCAAAAAATATACACACTGTATCGTCGTCACAGAGTATTACATAGTTCCTAAATTAAAAAAATCAATGCATTTGAAATAGGAATACAAACAAAATACAATCGAATTTTGAGACTGTATTCAATTGTTCGGACTCGATTAAAAAGTTAAGATTTTTTTCAGAATTTTTTAGTTTATACACGATTTAAAATAATATTTTAGTAAAACTCTAAAATATTATATATTAATGTTTGCGATGTTTACCTTACCTCTCGGCCATTGGAAACATGTTGAATCACTAGATAAATATCAAATAAATATTAAAGTTGATGGTTAATTTTAAAACAAACTAAACGTTTATTTGCTTTCGATGGATCTTTAACACTGTGCATTGCTTTTAAATATGGTATTAAATGAACTAAATGTTATCACATATTATCGATAATATGGTTTATTTTCATTGACTTATAATTAAACGTTGATAATGGTAATATTTGGTAAATATTTTGCGATAATAGACTATATTATTTTAATTGGCACTCCGCTCTGACGGTGTTACCTCATTAAAGAGTAATAATCGTCCGAATCTTATTGTATTCGTATACCTAACTACAAATGTAGCTAAAATGTTTTTATTATCCTGAGTAATAACAAAGACGCTTGCTTGAACCACATGGGCAAACAAGCTTACGACCCGCCCGTGAAAGAGTTATTTAACGTAATATACGTTCACACCAGTCACACTGTCACGTCAGGTCAAGTGTGAGCCTGACACACGTGTCGAGAGTTCCGTATTACACATAATATTAAGTGTTAAAAAAATTAATCGAATATCTTCGAAGTTTCTACTATTTCAGCTTATTGATAGTTGAAATTCGTAAGCGTAATTATGATTAAGCAAAAGAAAAACAGGTTACTAAATGTTTGTTCTTGTTTCTTTTTATTACCTCATTTAATACTTGTCATGAAATCCGCTAAGCAGTCCCTTTCGTAAGGCCGCGGTTAGTTCATGTTATCCTAGTACCTACTTTAAATGAGCAATTCTTGTGTATGTATAAATATATTTAGTGTATTTCGGTTCCAATGATTTGGATCAAGTATTTTATTCAGGTACGGGTTTGCTTCTTAAGTTTATCTGTATCGGGGATTTTATATATAAAAATAAAAACTATACTCAATAAGATCTCTTTCGTACGCTTTTAATACGAAATCCTTCAAGTGCGTAAAGACGAAATTCAAGTTAAGTTAGTTAATGACTCTTTCAAAGTCCAAATGTTTTCACTCCTTCATGTATCTACACATACATATGGATGTGTATACCAGTTATTCTGAATCCGCATATATTTAACTACATAATGAACAGTCAACGTCGTGCAACTCACACCCCACTTATCGTTGGACTTGGCCCAAAATAGATAAGAGTAAAATATAAACTACTTTTCCATATGATATCCTTTGTTCGTTGTAAAAATAAAAGTGCATTTACAGAGGTGTGAAAGACAGCGAAAGTGTGGGGAAAAGCGAATGCTGGCAGGGCAGGAGGGGCGGACGGTGGCGCGGCGGCGCGTTTCGTTGGTATCTTTCGTACGCAAACCGTCGCGCGCCAATGCGCCAAGCCACTCTAATTTATTAGAGCGAACGTTGGGTTAGGGAAGAAGGAAAAAAAAAATACTATGATATGGTCGCTAAAAAAAATAAAACATCGTAGAAGGTCAATTAATATTCAGTATTTCGCTTTTGTTGTAAAGCCCAAATGTATTAAAAATTACAATTTTGGTAGCGAAACACAAAGTGTTGGTATAATGACGTAAAAACTTTGTAGGGAGACTTTGTACAAGTCGTCTGCATGGGTACCACTGTCTCACCTATTTCTACCGCCAAGCAGCTATATAGCTGTGTCCCGGTTTGAAGGGTGAGATGTGGCAGAGAAATTACTGGGTACTGTGACGAAACATCCTTAGGTCACAAGATTGGCAGCGCACAAGTAACATCCCCGTGGTGTTGCGAGCGTCAATAGGCCGCGGTGACCGCTTCCTCTCTGATGTGGGCCGCATGCTTGTTTGCCAATCTAGATGTATAAAAAAAAAATTGTCTTTTTATCAAAGAATCTTTTATTATAAAGCTCCTACCGCCCGATTGATTCAACAAAGTAAGAATTTTTAAAAATTTTAATTGTAATAATTATGTTTTTTTTTTTGCATTTTACAGAGCTAGTTTGATTCCATATAAGTTTGGTGAAGTTACGTGTTCAATATTGTAGGTCAGTTAGAATCCATTTAATACTTTGCTATTAAAGGTGAATAAATCAAGATGACGTGATTAAAATGATTAAGAGCCGTAGTTACTCATGACTTTAAAATGCTATAGACATGTTTTGTTATATTGTCATCATTGGTAAAGTTATACGTTTCATTAACTTATCAGGTTATGTCAGTAATAAATATATCTATTTAACTCTAGAAATAGGCAGACTGAAGTGTATGTAACACGAAATATGGTTTAGGTCCATAGATAATGTGTGGCTTATTTTGCTATTATATACTTTTAATGACATTTGTAGAACACCTAATCTCTAAAAATGTGCAGCGCTAGGGTGTGCTAACTACATCTATTGAATGACGAATGAATGAATTGTAGAGGAATAGACTCATATAGATGTTAATCTATATAGCGTTCGATCACGGTGGAAAGGTAATGTAGCTGGATAATGGAAAGGTATTGGATAAACACCCCTAATACCGAAAACACTACCGTTCTTTATGGTTTCCCCACATTGGGATAGTAAAAATACGATTCGATTAATACGACTCGGTTTTAGGAATATATTAGACACACAATGGTGAAAGTTTTAAGACCGTGACAGGTGTGGGAAGACAGAGGAGGCCAAGATCCGTAGTGGGTTATAACAGTGCGCTACACAAAACAACTAATCAGGTTCATGTCAAGTCTGACTTTGCGGCCAATATTGTTTGATTTACGAGCACATGCTGAGAATACCATGTTTTTTATTGATACGTTCCATGATCGCGGTTCACGTTTTTTCGTAAACCAGATGTGCCGCGTGTGACGCCTTGCGTGTGAGCTGTAAGAATAGATTTTTTAATTGACAAAGAGTGACGTGCAGCTTATACTGATACGAAATACAGACACGATGGCGGGCAACGTCGCGTCTCTTGTTTACATTATTACAATATAATAAACTCGCAGGTTGACGTGTTCGCTCTTTCGATTAGCAGCAGGGGTGCGATGCACGACCGATACTCATTGAATTGCAACATTGCTTATGAAGGCTACGGTGACCACTTTACATCAGGTGGGTCGTACGCTGGTTTGACGACGATGCTGAATAAAAAATGGGTCATTATCAGCGACTACCTAACCAGTGCAGGTTTTCCTAAAATTTTTGCACCATGTATGCGTTCTTATCTTTCCGTATCCAGTGCTCGCTAGTTTTCTTCGTCGCTCGCTGTTTGAATTTCAACCCGAAGATCAGCCAAGTTGTGAGGACCTATGTACGTACTAACTCAAACCGGGAGCACGCATTGGTAAAAGCAATGGTCAACAAGGATGTGCGGAAGTTTCCCAAATACAGCCCAATCCAGGTATCTCAGTACACGCGTTTATCGATTTCTTTGTTCAATTTACCCCGGTTTTATATTGTTTGTATTTAGATATATTCGTTAACCACTTCGATCTCAGTATTCTTGACAGTAACTACGCTAGAGATGACGAATTTTATTGTAGTTTTCTTTTATCAAAATTTTTAGCCAGCACTACGGCTCGAGAAGCAACCTTGGGATACGGTAAGCATTCGGTCATTGAGATATGTCAGAGATTATAGTCACACCGTGAGCTAACTAGGGGTATGTGGGGAGCGAGACGAGCTCGGTGGCTCTGCGGTTAATAACACGACTTTCACACCAACGCTCGTGGGTTTGATTCCCACATAAGACAAACATTTGTGTGCATGAACATGTCTGTTTGTCTGATTTGGGTATTTTTAAGAGAGGTAGGGCGCATCAAAGCAACTCGTCTTTGGAAGCACGTCCACCTCACAGAAAACTACAGCCAAATAACAACTGCCTTGAGGGTTGTTGTGTTCCTGCGTGTAAGTGAGGTCATCAGTAAGATCCCAAGGAGTTGCTGTGTTAGCAGAAGAGGTGACTTCACGCGAATGATACTTATTGTATTATCAGCGTTCATAGCCTACGTTAACCACATTACATCAGGTGGATCATATGCTTGCATGCCTCCCGAAGTTGTATAAAAAAAATGTACTTCAGTCCAGCATCCTGAATGCTTCTTCCGTGCAGCTGTTAAAATTACGCTGATTGTCGCACTCTTCCATACAGCCGGGTGAGCTTAGACTGCTGGTCCATGGCACGGATAGACATTGCCACCTTGATATATAGACACTTTAATATCGCGGCACCGCTGTACGGACTCCAAAACATAACAGGTTTCCATAAAGTCAAAGGTTTTTCGTACACAAATGCCTTGTAGAATACTAATTTTATATTAAAAGAAAGCTCATTATTAAGACTCACGCAATTCGTACGCTTAAAAATCGAATAAATAATCGAATAAAATATGAGTAGTGATAGTCTAGTGGATATAGAACCGGCCTTGAGACCAGCAGTTTCTCGGTTCGAATCCCGGCATGTACCACTAAATTCGTGGTTTCGGATTTATGTACATATTTGTAATTATCACTAGCTCGGCGGTGAAGGAAAACATCGTGAGGAAACCCGCACGTCCAAGAAATTATATTTCGAATGACGTGTGATCTTACCTAAGAATGATCTGATTGTGTAGGTCTGACGGCTGTCGTCATGTAAAAATCAGTATCTCCGCCAAATCCTTAGGCTTAGGTAGCGGGGCTCGCCAATCCTAATGGATTAGGAAACGGGATAACGCTAAGAGGAAGAAGAAATAAATCGAATAAAACGACTATTGAATCATAGTTTGGCCTGGTCAAAATTACCCTTATAAATTCTATTCAGGCTTCGATAAACAAGGCAGGCATTTAAGATAATAACAATATATACGTTTGGTTTTGAAATCGAAATTTACTTATCACATGTGGAACCTTTAAGGCTTCAAGCGAATACAAACGTTAACTATCAGCGATTATTGAGGCGGATGTCTCACGTTCTATTCGTCGTGTGAAAAACCTGTTTCACTGTAAACAAAGTCATAATTAAGTGTGAAAATACTAAGTAGAGATTGATTTTTCATTTCGTAAAAGTCACATTAAAAGAGTTAAAAGAAAATCGTTACAAAACTTTTGTCTATATAAACAGATAGTATGTGTAGCTCCTATTTGCCGCAACATTTACACAGGAAACTGTATTAGTCTCATCGGGGCTGCCCTTAATATCTTTCTCCTTGCCCCCTATTATTTGCCCGCCGGGATTACAATGCCAAAGAGCTGAGAACATAAATCAAATTTACCCGCACTAGACGCTTCAAATTGAATCGCCTAAAAGACAGGAGATTGTTTCTTTCTAAAAACAAGCGAACAATCTAAAATCTTGAGCATAATTATATAAAAGAGCTAAATTATATAAAAGTTTAAATTGACGTATTTTGATACATTGAAATTTGAATCACAATTTGTTCAAGAAACTGTATTTGATTTCGAATATGTCACAGAAGAAATATAAAAGAACATAAAAGCTTGACATGGCCCTTGAGAAGATATGCTTTCCACCTCTAGTTAAGCCAGGGAGCGGATATTCAGCTGAAACATATTACTGAGACCGTATAGTACAGTAATATCTTTGGGGATAAGGATAGCGTTTGGCTGTCAAGTCCGGAATCATTGTAGTATATCAAACAGTTCATGGATTTGTCTCTCAGAATATATATACGCTATTAGCATATTTTTGTTAATATTGAATGAAATGAAATAAAAATTATTGTACGATGTAGTTTTATTACTAATATTACGATTAAATTTCACTAGACAACATTAATTTAGATGTTTCTATGACTATCAAATGTTTCTCGGTCTATTATATTGAGGTCATAGTGTTCATAAAAAATGTATAAACAATGGATAACGTATATGATATGTTCATGGTGTTATTTTCTTTAAAGTAAAGTAAATTTGTCATGGAACTGACAATATTACAAATTGTCTTGTAGAGAAAGCTAAGTATACTATTTTTCGTGGCAAATAGAGTTTAAATAAACATATGCCACCAATGGGTAGTTTTTTAGAATAGAATTTTTTTATACGAAAATTATAAATATAATATTATTTTTTTAAATTTTATTTTACATCTGTCAATAATTACGGTCAGATAGCTATTATGGAAGAACGATTTTAATGACTTGGATGAATTAGAAGCCAGTGGGTCTAGGTATCATCAATTTAAATTTAATATTTTGAATCTTCGGGGGTTTATTGTACCGTAGATATACCATGAGGTGGATTGAGGTGGACGAGTGATAAAAATGTAACACAGGTAAGTTAGCCTGTGAAGCAACGTTTTATATTATAAAATTATCTAATTTAGTTTCTTTAACACCTTTCTCTGAATACAAGACAAGGGAAGCAGCTAAACAGCAATTTTTGATGAGAAGAATATAGCGTGCCAAAGAAAATATACATCATGAACAACAAACAAGACGGGAATAGTCATAACTCAAGTATTTGCCGCGTAGCCGGGTACATCCGACCGATTACCGCTGACTTATTTATTTGAGCAAAGTACGCACATGTATGCCCTGAGTCATCCTTATCTAAGATATTATAGATTTATTGGTTCACATTGAGAGTTATAATCCCAGAGTAATCGACCCAGAGTGTGCCCGAGACGGTATCCAGCGCGTAACGTTTACGACGTCAATCATCGATATTTTTATAGTTCCCAGAGAGCATATTAGTTGAGCGATCTCAGGCATCTCGAATATGTTACGGTTACATCCCGCAATGCAGCACATTGAATAGCGGCAATTGGCCGGTCTATGCTAATTCTGCCGGGAAACTGAGAAAGACAAGGACTGCAAGAGAACAAAAGACGGTACAAGAAACATATCTATCTATGCGGTTTTCTCAATATGCAGAGTACCGCATAGATAGATATGTTTCTGGCAGGATCTTGCATACAATCCAAGAACTAAAGAAAAACTGTTGTAAAAGAGAAGGCGAATGGTACCGACACTGCCGTGAAATTGTAGGTCGGACAAGATAGTACGGATGCGGAAATGTTACTCGCAATAACACTCACCAGATGTCACTTCACAATGGTTTGTTAGTTTGCTGAGCATGTTAGTGGCACCAGTGGACGCAGTGGCGCACTCACCAACACATATCGAAATATTCCATAACAATGTTGATATACATGTGTGTCGGAGGAGGCGAGTGCGGGAGCGCGTGCAGTGGACGCACCTCGGCCGGCGTGTGGCCGCTGGCGGCGCACTGCACGGACGAGGTGATGGGCTGTGACGCACACGGGACACATCCTGACCACAGACCGCTTTACGACCACTCCGCAATGCCGTCCGCCCCCTTCCTTCCGCTTCTTCTACTTCTAACGACGTTAAGCTAAACAAATACATACCTTTGGTCTCCACCTTCCTCTGGGGCCCGGGGGCATTCCTGCCTCGGCCTGAGGACAGGCGTCAGCCCCCATTTCTCGACCAACTCTATGCGAGCAATGGTGGCTGCTCAACGTCAATGTGTCATCGGCTCGGAGCAGATGCGGTGCAGTGGGGACGCGGCGGAGACGCCGGCTGGCCCGCTGCGCCCCCTGGCCGGCTCGAGGCGCGCGCCGCGGCCGCCACCTTAATCGCGAGTCATGCTCTTGCGTCGTCGCGCTGCGCGTGCTGTTGATTCCGCGCTACGCCCGTGCTGCGCTCGACCGTACCCTGACACTCTTCATAATGAGTTTACAGCGGGGCTCGAGGCACCTGCGATCGCATCGCGTTCGCCCGTGGACACTGCGGCACGCCCGTCGAGCGCCGCGGCCGGGCAGCCCGCTCGCGCACGGCGCACTCGCTTTGAGGTGCGCAACTTTGCCGCCGAATTTTCCGCCCGCCCCGAGGAGCGCGCGACCACGTTCGCGCAACTTGATTAACGACGATTATTCTTAATGATTATATTAGGTTGATTTGTGAAAAGTTCGATATATATTTTATGATATGTATAGTTAAGAGGCTCGCGGTCGCGGTTGGTGGCCGTGGCGGCAAGTCCTTACGTAATGCGTATTCGGGGCGCGTGCGGCGGCGCCTCACCGGGCGCAGCGAGTCATGGTTTTGATGAGGAGCCGCGTGGTGGTCGCGAAGCGCGGACGGACGCGTGTGTCGCTGTGACGCGACGGTAGCGTACTGGTGCGGGCGCGCGCGCGCGCGTGCGTCCTCTCGCCGCGCCCGCCCGCGTCGCCCGCGGGCGCTCGCACGCGTATCGACACCGCGTGCCAACCACTGCATCGCGGCCCAGCTCGCCCCGCGCCGCCACGCGCCCGCCACGCCGCCGCCCGCCCGCTATAGCACGCCCGTACCGCACTCGAGCTCATCGCACGCAACCCCTACACTCGCTACGAGATTTACAAGAAAACAATGTTTTTGCCAAAGCAATATTTCGTACAACTTCCGACATTTAATTCACTTTCATACTTTTAAACCGAGTTCTAATGCTTGGGTATAAAAAATAAATATATTGAATATATTAACGTTGTAGTAGTAACATCGGTTTCAGGGTCTGTATGCAGTTTAAGATTAGAGTATTTAATATTCATTTGAATCTATGAAGGAATGCTAATTTTACAGCCTTAATATGGTAGAGTTAAAATTATAAATAAAAATATATTGCAAAGTTAAGTAGGTATATCAGATGGCCTTTGTGATGATGTAATGCAGTGATATTGTGATAACCAGCACACTGCAGTATTGTACCAAATGTGATTTTTCTCACATTAAACTAAAATAAGCTTAACTTAACATTCAGCTGACAATTAATATGGCATTTAACACATCTTGCCTAATCATGCATTGCGTCGTACATTTGTGATTAGGCCAGCGTAGAAATTAAAATGCTACGGCGTAGACGGTCGTAGCAAGTATTCCTTTGCTAAGCTACATACAGCCTACGCCGTAGCCTTCTCCGTCTCGTCGTTGTAAGCGCTGAAAATCCTTTTGTCACAAACTTGTTAGTTTCACTTTAAATTTAATATACACAAATGTAGGTTAAAAATTCCATAATATTCGTTATTCGAGATTTGCCGAACCGATTTTAATCAATAATGATATATTATTGATTAAAATCGGTTCGGCAAATATCAGTCTTTTGTAACTAACTTCAAAATCTAAGGTTTATTTAATTCCAATAGTATTTTATTTTCATAATATTATTCTTACCTCATTATTTCAGATTCAATCCCAGAAAGCAAATAAAAATGCACGAATACAATAAACTACCCCATCCTCACGCACACAACGGCATCACGTAACTCTCACTACGTAACAATATCTGTAGGATTGCATCACAGTTACAGCTCACGGCAGTTGCCGACTAGCCACTAGTCACTACAATACTATAGTAGTGGCAAAACTCCAGCGATGGCAAGGGGTGGTTAACGAAAATCGTAGCCTGAGCCAAATTGAGCCATCTTTTATTTTTAAGAATATCAACCTTCAAAAAATGCAATAAAAGAGTGCTAGTAAAATTTTATGAACACACTCTCTTACTCTAATGTGTGCGATAGTCGGTATTTAAATCGGCATATTGGGTATTAGAAAAAGATCTCTATTACAGCGTCATAATCAGATTTGTTTGATCGTGTTCGTCAAAGATCGTCAGTTCCTCGTCGTGCTCGTCAGAGATAGAATAAAGGAACTGGCTACCTAACTACAATTTTTCTATGAAAAATTTAAATCGACTTCACTGAGCTTGTCACCTATTCATATTCTTATTAGCTTATATAAGTATGGATTGCAGAGTCGAGTTTGTACATGGACTACATTAGAAATAGTGATTAACTCTACTTGATTAACTCGCCTTGGAGTTACATTAGCATTGCTAACCACTGTGCCACAGGGATAGTCATTTTAGCTCTTTAAGCACACAGTAATACTAAATATTTTTGGCGTTAAAAAGTAGCTTATGTAATCCAGAACATGCTCTACTTGTGTGCTAACTTCATTACAATCCTTCCAGCCGTTCTTCCGTTAAAGAAAAATAAAGGTCGTTCTCAAAAGCTTTCCCTTATATTTTGCCTTTATCCGGACGAATTACACAGCGTCATCTAACCCCAAAGTAAGCAAAGCTTGTGTTATGGATACTAGACAACTGATAAACGTACGTAAATACATTTCTTTTTGTAAATACTTAAAAATTTATGATACTTAGAAAACACCCATTTAGTAGGATGTACGTATATATAGGTAAACTTTCGTTGCGCAGGCAATAAGCTATAACGAGATAAATACTCTACTTTACGGCAAACTACATTATAGAAAATTGCATCTCGGTAGCGCGGTGGTGTTCGAGGAGACACCTAATGGGATCTCGTTAGCCTCGTAACTAAGTCTTAGTCTTGTTACTGAACTTAGCTTCTATTAAGTTTAGAACTTGTATAGCCAATATGATTGTATCAAAATAAGTTTGTAAGCTTATTATACACTGCAAAGTAGATTGGAGATAAGGACGGTACTAAATAGAAAATATTAACGAGACCAGTAGCGGTATGCTAACATCAAGGTTCGTATATTCGATCCCTACACAGGACAAACATTTGTGTGCATGAACATGTCTGTTTGTCTTGGTCCAGATATTTTAAAGGGTGCATAGAAGTACTTTCACCTCGCAGAAAACCGCAGCCTAATAACAACTTCCAGGAGGGTTGCTGTGTTCAAGCGTGTGATCCTAGTAATCTCCAAAGGAGTTGCTGCGTTGACAGCAGGGATAGCAAAACGTACGTCATGCTTCCTGCTTACATCAAGTGGACCGTATGCTACTCGTAGTATACCTTCCGATGTTGTAGAAAAAGTATATAAATTGTTGCATGCTAAAGTTATTAGGTATTAGTTATTAGCCCACGGCTCTGTTTATGTAGAGTTCGATGTTATAAGTTTTAAATGATTAAAAATTTAATTGTTAAAAATCTACCTATTAGTGAAATTATATTCTGAATCGATTCGAGTAATTCCAGAAATTCAACTTATAGACCATATTTTCTCGTAATATTAATGTAGATACGATCTTTGGAGCTAGTTAAAATCAATTACGAGGTTGAGCCACACGTAACGTGAGATTGGTATAAATATTAAAAATGATAGTCACGTCAAGATAGACAGAGAAGACCGAGCGCCACATGACTCTGTCCTTATATGCCTCACTCGCTTCTTTAATATTCATAGCTTATACCTACTGGCCTACTGGACTGATATCATCTGCTGATTAAATCAGTTGGTCATGGGTGAGTCTTTCTCGGTCTCTATATTTTTTTTAAGACAGGCTGCGCAAATTTTATCTGTTCGATCGCTACCTACACTAAGTGTCTGCCGAAGATACTAGTTTTGAAATGGAGCGACTACAGTAAGGACTTCACAATCCAGAGGGGAAATCAGACTTTTCTTAGGTTAGGGCACACGTCTTTCGAAATATAATTTCTTCCAAATGCACATTCATCACCATGTTTTCCTTCACCGCCGAGTGATTATTACAGCTATGTACATAAAGCCGAAAACACAAATTTAGTGGTATATACTCGCACTAGGATTCCAACGTGGGGCCGTTGGTTCATCATCCACTGTCAGCAGCGGTGTATCATCCATGCCCGGGGAAAGCGCATCGTGAACCACTTATCGAGTAAAAGTGTCTTAACGATTTTAGTTGAAATCATACAAGAACCGGCGAGCGTGCATGAAAAGAGCTATGAATGTTAGAGAAGCGAGTGAAGTATGTAAGGACCGCGTCTTATGGCGCTCGGTTCTCTCTGCCTACCCCGCAAGGGACCTGGCGTGACGATATACATACATACAAGAACAAGAAGACCTGATTAGCAAAATCAATGTCGTCTCTTTGAATGACCGAGGAGTGAACGTAAAGACTTGAAATAGTAGCAACAATAAAGGAACATGAGCGCAATATCATACATCAACATGTAGGGTATACCTTATGCAGATAAGTCGATGTGGTACTGTGTTATTGGTGGTATGAGTTTATATCGATCGTTACATAATATCTACCTCCTGTTATCCTATGCAGGCGGAACAGGTTGAGTTATTGGTTCCGACAGCTTGGGCCGGGCAAACGGGCAATGGAATTTAATCTTATGAGTAATCAAACATTCTGGGTAGATGCAACATACAAGCAGTCCATCGTTCATTCGCATATTTTGTAATGTTAAAGTATTTCTATTTTGCCCCGGTTTTGTTTCCTTTAGACGTGAATATATCTTTAAATTTGCTGCCATAGTGGAAGGCAATTCAGAAAACTGATGATGACAAAATCGAAGAACACAGTTTGGTGTTGTATTTATCGTTTACAACTAAAATATAATTACTTCACTATCTAAAGAATCAAAGAATTCGTTACGTTTAGTGACTGTGACGTATCGTGCCGGGAGAAAGCGCCGCCATTTTGAGATCATTTTGCAACATCATATAATTTCCTTTTAGTATAACTTACTTCCGTTTACCCGTTATGAAGACGTATTCACAACATAAAACTCATGGCCGTGTCCACGACACAGCCACACCTGGTGTTTTGCTCGCTGGGTGCACTAATCTTTCTTAAAAATTAGTGCTGTAGTAATGATCAAATTCCTCCACCTCACAGAAATAACAACTCTCTAGAGGTTTGTTGTGTTCTTGCAAGTGAGTGGTATTACTCCTAAGGAGTCGCTGTTTTAGCAGCAAGGATGGCAACGCGTGTTCATAGGTAACCAGTTTACATTAGGCGAGCCGTATGCTCGTATGTCTTCCAACGTTGTATATAATCTACATTCAGATGTGGTTAACTTTGGACTAAGATATATATTTCTTGCTCCTGCGGACCGTTGCTTGGGAATTGTATAAACGTGTAAACATCTTTTTTAATACAAGGTCTGGAGACAAACATGCATACGGTCCATCAGAAGTAAAGTGCTAATCATATATAAGGTACTGCACCTTATATATGATTGGTAACACAGATACTTCTAAGGAACTTACTGGTAACCTCGATCACTCGCAGGCACACGATAATTCTTCAAGTTGTTATCTGATTGACGTCTCCAGTGAATGTGGAACTACTTCTGCAGTCCCGTTGCTTTTATGCGTCCTACCTTTCTTTTGCCAGAGCCTTGTTTGGTAATTAGTGGGGTGGACCACTTACGGCAACTCATTTTCCTATTTTGTTAAACTTTGCATGTTCCTAGAGAACTTGAACACTGAATTGTGATTACTCATATAGTTCTACTAATTAAATAGAAAATGTAATACGTGAAACCGTACAATGATTTCATTGAGGTCGATAGTTGTATTATCTTTGTTGACGTCGGCAATATATATACTTTTACAAATCTTCAACAAAATTAATTGAGACTTAGGTTACACCTTAAGTTATAAAAAGTTACCTTTATAATACTAAATATTGATTGGAAAAGTAATGCAACCTGCATTACTTTTCCAATAAAAGTTATTCTAGTATACAGGTAGCTATTGTCTGAGGTTACGCTAGTGTGAAATATGGTCTTACATACAACTGTGAATACACAGCGATACTGAAGAATAATTCCGTATTATTATGCCGATACGCTACTCTGTCAAATGTGAAATAAGTTTATAAAAACACATTTTCGCTTTCTTTACTAATTGGGTTAAATCATAATGGTATACTAAGTGGTTAGAGCAGTGACAACCCAGTGGATAAAGAACCGGCCTCTTGAACAACTGGCCCCCGGTTCAAATCCTGGCATGTACCACTGAATTCGTTATGTACATGTAATTATCACAGAAAACATCGCGAGGAAACCTGCACGTCCAAGAAATTATATTTCGAAATACGTGTGACTTTACCTAAGATGGTCTGGTTTTTCCTCTGGGTTGCAGAGGTCTGACGGCAGTCGCTCCATTTAAAAATCAGTACCTTCGCAAAATCCTTAGACTTTATCTTGGGATAGATGATCGTCCTCCAGGTAGAAAAGCAAGTTGCCGGATTTAAGGATTACCGTGTCCTCCCCTTGTCTTGGGACTTCGGACAATCCTGTTAAACAAATCCCCGTAGATCCCCATCACATCAGGCAGGCGAGTTAGTAACCGGAGTAATATCGTGTACGGAGGGGATTCTGCTGCCCATTTCCTGGATCTATCCCTTGGTCGCCTTTTACGATACCCACGGGTTGAGATGGGTGGGCTATTCTTACGCCGAGGCTACACGGTAAACACATTATTTATATATACTTAATTCCTGCACAAGTTCTTTCATTTGTTATTAGAGACGACTACATATTGTTTGTATAATATTTATATGTAACGTTATTTGTGAAAAGTATAAACTAAAAGAAAAATATAAGTGCCTTTTCTTTATTATGCTCCACCTATGTTTGTCTCAGTTGTCCTTTATGTTAAGGTTGCCCGGAAGAAATTGCATTAGCGATAAGGCCGCCTATTGCGCGCAGTTGTTTCTGTCTATCTCTAACTTCACGTCAAATCCTCTGCGGGGTAGGCAGCGACAATTGAGCGCCACATGACTCGGTCCTTACACGCCTTCTCCTGAACCTCATAAATCATAGTTTTTTTTTTGAATATTTTTATTGGTGTAATAAAGAGTTTTGTATTGTATGTTGCACTATAAAACGATAATTACATTAAAATCAGCTTCCAGTGAGTCTCTTGAAAAATAGACAAACGGCTCTAACAATACATCTTGACGAGCTCGGTGACTCAGTCGTGAATGACGCGACTTTGACACCAACGCTCGTGGGTTCGATTCCCACACGAGGCAAACATTTGTGTGCATGATTATGTCTGTTCGTTTTGGTCTGGATGTTGTAAGAGAGGTAGAGCGCATCAAAGCAAGCCTGGGGAAGTACCTCCACCTCACTGAAAACCGCAGCCAAATAACAATTCCCTAGAGGTATGTTGTGTACCTGCGTGTGAGTGAGGTCACCAGTAACTTCCTAATGAGTTGCTGTGTAAGCAGCAGAGGAGGCATCGCGCGAGTGATACTTAATATATCTCAAGCGTTAATAGACTATGGTATCAGCTTTACATCAGGTGGGCCGTATGCTTGTATGCCTCCCGACGTAGTATAAAATAAAATACGGTAATGAAATCGTCCTCGAAACGCAGTAACCCGATCTGACAAGATGGGTTACGAATGTAATATAAGAACACAACACACAAAGAACCTCAGAATGTTCAACGATGTGTTTTCCTTCGACAGTTTTTCCGATTATGTATAGCAGAGTTGGACATTTGCAAACTTTCCCTTTATACTAGAATCGTGTTTGCATATTCTAAGTTTACACAAAGATTTGCTATAATATTCAACTACCGGCTATTATTTATAAACCCCACCCGAATTGCATCAGTTTATAAGACTATATATATAAAACAAGTCATAGACAAGTACGTGTGGCCAGTGATGACTTACGGCGTAGAGGCGTGGTCTTTAACTGGCCACCTACGCTCAAGGCTGCACAGCATGCGATGAAGAATGCCATGTTAGGTTTCTCGTTAGGTACATGATAGATTCACGAATGGGTATGTCCGTAGCAGGACGTAAAGAGCAGTCCTGATCATATTCTATCTATCTATAACTTCACGCCAAATCCCTTGCGGGGTAGGCAGAGAGTACCGAGCGCCACGTGACGCGATCCTTACATATCTCACTCGCTTCTTTAACATTCATTGCTCTTCTCATGCACGCTCGCCGGTTTCTAGGGCTCCTGACATCACCTTCTGGTAGAACACGACCAATTTGGTCATGGTAGGTAAGTCTTGGCCTTCCCCGGCTCCTACATCCTTCCACTTTTGCATTGTATATCTGCTTCGTCATTCTTTCATCTTGCATTCTTTATACATGTCCGAACCATCGGAGCTAGCCTCTTCTTATTTTAACATGATCATATTCGATACAGAAAAATAACGTTGTGGAACATGGGGAACGATATTTATACTAATAAAATAAGAAGAAAGAATATCTGATACAGATCATGGAACGTGTTCATACCGGGGTTGGAAATGTATTTCTCCATTACAGTACTCAATCATTCTACATAGCTTTGTCTTTTTATACCCTAATAGAACAAGGTCTGATTGACAATTGCATTACTACAACGCGACTTTGCTCCATAACTGTGTTGCAAGGTAGCAAAGCGACTAAGTAGCGCTTTAACCGCAATAACGACAAGGCATAAGTGCATTGGCGCTTGTTCTCATATAGTACAAGTAAGTAAATACATTCCATTTACAAACCTTCCGCTTTCAAGATTAGTACTGTAGTCAATGCGTATCACGCATTTGGTAAAGCTAAGTGCACGTCAAAATTTACACTTTGAAAATTGAATCGTTCTTATCTTCTACACAGTAGGAGTCATTAGACAGTGTTAAGCGTTCTCGTAGCAGTATATAAACAATGTATACATATATATATTTAAAAGATATGCATATGACGATGATAGTATGGGTTGATAATGATATTGTACGCTGGTGCTGCTAAAAAGATAAAATAATACCACTGTTCTTTGTATATTTTTAAAAGCGCCTCGTTTGCCCAATGGCTTGGTGCACCATGTTCATATGAAGATGGTTGTGGCCTTGTGGATGATCGTGAGCTACCTATATCCCCCAATGTTTATGCGAAATTGCAAAGAATAAGGTTTAAACCACTAAATCTATATGAACTGCGACACTCGAAAAATTTGACGTTGTCAGTGTCTCGTTGTGTTCAAAAGATTGTCGCAAAAATTCTACTGTTGACGCCTCTTACGTTAAATACTGGATATCCAGTTCGTACAACATTATTGATTCGTTGAAACACACCCACTGAAGCAGTACAGAAATATAAATTCAGCGATGCGAGAAAGGAAACAACTTTCGTAGTTTCCTTCCTGTTACACCGATGGGATTCGGAGATTTTGTCGCACATCCACAAAATAGGCTAAAATCAACATTTTCTAAATATTCATTGCTACTATCCGAAAAAGTGAGTTAAAGTATAACTAAAAATCTAAAAAGAGATTGTCTGTAAAAGTAGATTGCAATATCTATATACATATTATAGCAGGAAGGTTTCCACAGCCTGGCGATTCTTGATCGAAAACCTCCTGAAATCGCACTGAATGCGTCATCATCATCTCAGCCTGCACTCGTCCACTGCTGAACATAGGCCTCCCCTTTAGAGCTCCACTCATGTCGATCCTGTGCCATATATATATATATATATATATGGATATGTATATGTATTCAATTAACATGTTAATTAAATTCACGAATTAATATACTAGTGAAAATGAACAAAAACAATTTCAAGATGACAATTATGCGAATTTTGAAACATCTAAAATATGCGTTAGAATAGCCAATGTTGAGAAAACTAAAGCTGCAAGTATACAGTTAGGAATGATGGATAAAAATTAACATATTATCGTTTTGTAAGCTGCAAATATAAGCAAACAATATTATAATTGCAATCGTAAAATTAATGATTAACGATAAAATAAATATGTGCTTTAAGATAATTGTAAAAAAATAAAATAATCCAGAGAAAATCTCTATACTGTAGAGGGTCAAAAACGACAAGACTAGACTAATTAATGATCAATGGATTACATATGCTGGTACCTCATAATAAACGAATGTACACATCCAATAAATTTCAGGTCCGAAATTAGGTGTGCCGAGGAAGTACTAAACTCATAAATCTAAGTGAAAATCTTGACTTTCTTTGTGTGCACGACCGACTGAACAATGGGTTGTGCTGCAAGGAGTTATTTGACATGATTCACATAACTTCGTTCTAGAATTAGATCTCTCGTCATTGGTAGAGAATTTATTTAATGTGAAATTACTACAAGGGACGCATTCAGAGGCATCCCCTTACTGATACACGTAGTGTGGACGACCACTAGATGGAGCGACGACCTCAAGAGGTTTGCAGGGAGTCGATGGATGCAGGTGGCACAGGATCGAGATGAGTGGCGCTCTAAAGGGGAGGCCTGTGTTCAGCAGTGGATGAGTGCAGGCTGAGATGATGATGACGCATTCAGTGCGATTTCAGGAGGTTTTCGATCAAGAATCGCTAGGCTGTGGAAACCTTCCTGCTGAAGATTTTGCAGGAGACTATATCGTAACTTTCTTCAAAGAAGATATGCCGAAGATTAAGATCAGTAATGCACGAATGCCCCTAACGTTCCAAGTGTCCGTAGGCTATGATAATTACTATAAGTCAGTCATTCTTTTCTTTATTATGACGGGTAATGTACAATTAACATATTAAATTGGTCGTGTTTTATCAGAAGGTGATGTCAGGAGCCCCAGGAACCGGCGAGCCTGCATGAAAAGAGCTATGAATGTTAGAGAAGCGAGTGAAGTGTTTAAGGACCGCGTCTTATGGCGCTCGGTTCTCTCTACCTACCCCGCAAGGGATCTGGCCTTAAGAATTCGAATGCTGAAAATATTGGAATTCCATCCGCATTGATACGACAAAACTGATGGTTATAGATATAATCCTCCTTTAATCATTACAGTAAATGTCAACGACAATAATGACTTTGCTAAACCGATCGGTTTCGAACCAAAATATTATATATTGAGGCTCATTGATGCCATTCTAAACGAATATTTTTTTTTTTTTGAAAATACTATGTGATCATATCAGTTCACTAAACATTTTTTCGGGTTGAACACATAAATGAATAAGCTTAAAATACATTAAATTTATTATTTCTATACATTAACCTTATCTAAATATAACAAATATCCAAATTCTTAGAACCGTTACCAAGTTACACTAAATGTAATTATATATATATACACATGCAAGGATTGCTCGTTTAAATATATGAGATAAACCATGAATAATTTGTGAAACGAGTGAACAATACAAACTCTTAAATAAACTATAAGATCGAGAACCTCCCGGTCGAAAGGAAAAGTGTGTTTCAGTGTAATATTTCCTAGCTGAAAATGCAGTAAGTCATGTTGACGCCGGCTGAAGTGTGTATTGGTGGAAATACATGTATTTCCTGCCTCGTGTGCAAAATAAATCCGGATACATTCCCGAGAGAGTGTCAGTCGAGAATTGTAATCACAACCATATTGGATCAGCGTTTTGGATTTAGGCCATGGTTTACTTACGTTGATGTGTTTAAATGTAGGTAGTTCAGTTATCTAAAAATTATTTAGTATATTTAAAATTATATTTATATCATTCTTATTTTGTTGTTGTATTTTTACTAGGTTTTTGATATCTATGCATCACCATATTTAATCAGAAGGTGATGTCAGAAGCCTTAGAAATCGTCGAGCGTGCATGAGAAGAGCAATGAATGTTAAGGAAGCGAGGAGGAAGGAGGAAGTGAAGGATCGAGTCATGTGGCACTTGGTTCTCTCTGCTTACCCCGCAAGGGCCTGAAATTATATGTATATACATATATCATATTTAATTGCAAATATGTTTTACCTGCTTAGACTTCCGTATTATATGATCTGTACTGTTACCAGTTATGTACTTCAAAATAGCTATAGAAGTACGATTGTGTTATGATTTCCTATATTTTCTTAGAGTCTATTGCACTAAGTGGAAGGATGTAGGAGCCGAGGAAGGCCAAGACTTACCTACCATGATCAAATTAGTCGTGTTCTATCAGAAGGTGATGTCAGGAGCCCTAGAAACCGGCGAGTGTGCATGAAAAGAGCAATGAATGTTCAAGAAGCGAGAGAGGTATGTAAGGATCGAGTCGCGTGGCGCTCGGTTCTCTCTGCCTACCCCGTAAGGGATTTGGCGTGAAGTTATAGATAGCTATTGCACTAAGTATTTAGTAACATTAGATAGAGAAAATTTCATTTGGTACCCTATTGAATCATATCTAAAATTACAGCATTTTGACTAACGTACCTACCGCAGTAGCATATAAAGGCTTAGAATACAGGTATCGCTAGCATATTACCACCCCTGTTAACACAACGACTTCTTACTTGATTATTGGTAACCGCACTTACTCCCAAGAACACGAAAACCTTCCAGGGAGTTATTATTTGACAGCAGTTTGTTTGAGGTAGAGGTACGTCCCCATTCAGGCTGCTTGATGCCTCCAATTTTTATTCTCTATCCGTCATATTGGATACTATAATAATAATAATTCTTTATTGTACAAATTTCTTTGACAATGTAATGTGCAGGTGCCTCCAGTTAAGTATAACAATACCTGTAGGAGAAGGCGCTGCTCTTCACTGATTAACCTTTAAGTATAAAGAATTAGAGAAAAACAAAAATACATGAGTGTTATTCATTATAGAAGGTATCACACAATCAAATGTACAAATAACAGATTTCATCTATACATAGTATTAATAGAAGGAAAAAAGAAAAGGGATACAAAATAATGCAAGTTCAATAGTTTACTCGTGCATGGCTGTGTGTTTTGTATGTGTATGAGAGTGTGTACGCGTATGGGAGTGGTGGTACTTGTGGGTGAATGAGGTGTTTATGTAATAAGATACTATAAGTAAAAATCTCAATAAAACTCAAATAAACTATAATAAATGCTAGTTCTTCTATTCTGGGAAATAGGAAATTACAAACACAACTTTTGCAAATGGGTTTTGGGTTTTTGTACGAGTAAGGCATAATAATTAGGTATATGGCGCTCTTTTGATATAAGCAGTTGCAATATAGCCTATGAAATAATGTAATATCTAGAGTTAAGCTTTAATCTCCTGAGGAAAGCTCGAAAAGATCACTCGATAATTTGATACCTTAGAAAAGAAAACGTTAGCGGTAGTAGATCGGAAGAAGGCTATCATATCAATCTCTACTCTGTACACATAGTGTAGCCGGTAGAACATACTATCGTAGGCATTGCTCGGTATACACAAAAGTATTGATACAAACCAATACTAAAGTACAATGACAAATGTTGTAATCTGATATGCCAATTTACTAGATGGTAGCGAAGGTTGATATTTCCAACTCTCGCCCGCCCGCATTAACGCTACCCAGTCCTGTCAACAGATCGATACGCAGGCTCCGGGCGCGAGATACGGCCCCGGAGCCCCACTGACCCTGACTGAAGCACCTACTTCGAGAAATACTCTTCGAACTGCTAATGCTTTATTATCAAAGAATTATGTTTAATAACATCAGTATCTCTCGTATTCAGTACTGTTTTAATTTATTTTTAAATATAAGTATATTTAAAAAGCATTTGAAGCAGTTTGAATATATAAATCAAATTAGTAGATAGATAGGTATAAAACTTAAACATAATATTCCTTTAATATAGAAAGTTATATATAAATACCCATATAAAATTATATAGAGTATATTAGAGTTTCGGAACAACGCATAGAATTAAGCGCTTGCAAGACCTTTGGTGTTACGAGTAGTATGGAAGTAATATTTCTAAGTTCTTTGTATACCCTTCCTAAGTTTCTACGTGATTAAAAAAAACGCTACATTGTATATTGTTTTACTTTCACCATAATGTAAATGAACCTTTACCGTATGTATTCATTTTAAATTTTTGCTTTGGACGAATTTATTTTTTTTGCTGCTTCATCAGACGGACGGACGTAGCCGTATTATAAAGATCACTTTTATATTTTTTTGTCACAAAAAATAAATAAATAAAAGAAATAGTATTAAACTTAAATGGTTTCTCCTACAGTGAAACCGTACCCGACATTCATTTGCTATTCCGAAAGCCGAGAACATTCTCTGGAGAAGCACATTTCTGCCCGTCACTTGGATGCTATCTCAACCATTATACTGTCTAGGTTATCAATAGAATGGATAAATGAAAATATAGGCCACCTGTTTATGAACTATTTATCGTTTCTAGATATCTCTGCAGGCTGCATTTGGACTGCAGACCGTTTTAACATTGCATTTCTAATGTAGTTTTCAGTCGGTTTACAATTGATTTTACTGACTGTTGTTTAGAAAAAAAAAATAGTGATTAAGTCTCAACTCAGTTGGAGTGACAGCAATAGTTACAATTGCTGCATGATTTTAAATAAACTCAATATCATTTCGAGATTTTGAAGTGTATGTGAATTTTTTTATATACCGTCCGGTGGAATACAAGCATACGGCCCACCTGATAGAAAGCAGTTACCATAGCCTATGAACGCTCGCAATACATTGAGTATCACTTGCGCGATGTCACCTATGCCGCTAGCACAGCAATTATTTAGGAGCTTACTATTGACCTCACCCCCACACAGGAACACAGCAGCCCTCTAGGGAGTTGTTATTTGCATGCGGTTTTCCGTGAGGTGGAGGCAATTCCCCAGACGGGTTACTTGGATGTGCCCTACCTCTCTTAAAAACTATTATCGTGACAGTGAAAGGTAAGAAAAAGCATTTCCACGTAGCGCGTCGTGCTAATTAACAAACTCGGGTCGGCGGCGAATGCCTCCACTTCACAAATAAAGAAGGAGAGCTCGCAGAATACCGCAGTCAAATAACGAATCCCTGAAGTATTGTTGTGTTCCTGCAAGTGAGGTTACAAATAAGCTCCTGAGTTGCTATATTAAAAAACTAATCTCTGGCGATCCAAAGATCACAGTCAAATAACAAATTCTCGAGGGGATATTGCGTTGTTGCAAGCGGGGTTACAAATAAGTTCGCGTGAAGTTGCTATGTTAGCAGTGGCACTGGAATCGCGGTAACCACTTAACATCCGGTTAGTCGTATGCTTCATTGCCTTCCGACGTTGTATAAATAAGATTTAAAATTAGAAAGATATATGCTTATGATACGGCATTTCTCTTTTTGATTAAAGCTGTGCACAAAGGAAATGGAAACTGTTCGTCATGCCGGATGCATGCTTTTTCTACGCCTCTACGGAAATACATGTGTTAACAAACTACACATGCTAAGTATCGTGTAAGTAATCTCAAATAGTCCTTAATGATTAGTCAAATAACCTTTACCATATTTACTTATATGCTGTAACACGTTTTTTTTTTCTGTTGGGTGTTTCCCAAGGAACTACTGCAAGAGGTTCTTAAAAAAAGGAGGTAAAATGTTTTTATAGGTCTGGTAATACACGACTGACACACCTAATGGGACAAGGGTCCATAAGTTGAGTTAACCGCTCGTCATGAAATACAATGCCGTATTACTCGACACATAATACTCGACAATTCATAATATTTATATACATGCCTAATGATATAATTCTTGGATATTTAGATAGCATTTGACCCATTTTGTGAGTTTGTTTGCAAAACTATCGTGTCGTGGCGCAGACTTAAGTTAAATGTCGGGACTCCATATGCTATTCGACGGTAATATTTGAATTGTAAATGTTTGTGCATACAAAAGACGATGTTACACTTTAATAACATGCAAATTTCTTATACAGATATGCAAAAGATTTAGCCTTGACCTTGCAGGTTTATCGAAGTCTCAGTCAAGCCGTAAGACGTGAACTGTAAGGACATTAAACAATATTCAAGATCCCGCTGCCGCATCGCTGCGTCCACACCGCATGGTCGTAGCGTTTCCGCACCGCCTCTGCCGCTCTTGCTGTATTGCAGCATCGTGACGTCACATTTGGCCTATTTACCGCGACTACCAGAAAAATTAGGCATGTGAACATATATTGTGGTGTACTGGGGTAAGGATGTAATCGGGCGGTTAGATAATTACGTGTTAACTTTTGTTAACAAGACCGCTAGCCACTTAGGGCGCCGCCCCTGCCCCGTTTAGGAATTCAGTTTTTTCCTGATAAAACTTAGATCTGCATCGTTTCAATTGTCTGTAATTTAAATATATATATTTACTATTTATATATTTTAATTTACTAATGATCGAGGGCAACAAATCTTGAATTTACGGGGCTATTGATTAACAGGTAGATTAAAGTAATACACATTTACTACATTGAGGGTCTTTGTTACCCATTTCTGCGTTTGTTATTTCCTTTTATAAAGCTCGATGGAGTTTCTTTAAGCTTTATAAAGTTTCACCGGGTAAAAGCTCAAGTTTAAATTTGCGCAGTTATAGTACAACAAATAATCCACCAGTGTTAAAATCAGATTTTGATAATTTAATTATGCCAATCCGCAGTTGAGTAGCATGACGGAGTGTTTTAAATCCCTTTGGTTGAAGGCAAATCTGTTTCCCTGCAGTGGTATGAGTCAGGGTTGGTGGAATATAGCAATAGTTGACATCTGTAGGACATTACTGCGTCATCGGATACATAAACTACAGTGAGTGCGTAAGGTTAATAATACAAAAAAAAACCCTGTTTAACTTAACTGTGCAATTCACCAGTGTAAAGTTGAACAATATTATCTAATTGATTTTTTTGTAAGTAGAGATAAAACAATAAACAAGTACTGCGCTAATAGGTGTTATAAAATTCTTTTGCAATTACAAACTTCCTGGTTTTCTTTTTCAAGTTACATAGCGTAATATTTGGGTATTTCAGAGCATGTTTGATCAAAAAATCATTGTGTACTTAACATCGCTGGATAAAAATTTTTGGGGATGTAATCGTGGACCATTATTAGAGGAAAAGTTAATCTCTACTGCACGTCATGCGCCTGTTATCATAGCACACAAGGGTATAATAAAGAAGAAGTAGGGCACGGCGATTTTAATTTAACTAATAAAGAGCAGCCAGACCGAGTTGTTCCCAAAAGCTAGATGTCCTTAGCCGCCTTGATATTTACCTACAACAAAGTAACAACTCCCGTGGCGGGTTATAGCGTTCCTGCTAGTTATGCTTTGGTTATAATATGAGGATCCACAGGCACTATAACCACATTATGAAAAATATGACTAATATCTTTATATAACGTCGAAGGGCATATAAGTAAGCGGCTTACCTGATGTAAAGCGATTACCGTAGCCTATGAACGCTTGTAGTACATTAAGTACCACTCATGCAATGCCACCTCTGCTGCTAACACAGCAACTCCTTAGGAGCTTACTGGTGACCTCACTTACATGTAGGAACACAACTACCATCTAGGGAGTAGTTATTTTGCTGCGATTTTCTGTGAGGTAGAGGTACTTCCCCAGATAGGCTGTTTTGATGCACCCTATCTCTCAAAAATACCCAGACCTACATAAACAGACATGTTCAAGCACACAAATGTTTGTCCTGTGTGGGAATCGAATCTACTACGTGCATTGATGTCAAAGTAACGTGACAGTGCATTTCACCTCGTCAAAATAATAATAGTAATAAATGCCCAACATTCGCATGATAACCATTTTCATAGCAATATAACAAAGATAGAACTGCCACGCAGTGCGCAAATAAAGTAACAACCTCACAGCCGCTCTAATTATTCATATGCTCTGTGATTCCTAACCTTTGTTTTCAATTTCGAAGAATTTCACGTAATTGTGCATGCAGACAACTGCGGTCTCTGTAATCAGTTAGGTATTGTATGGCATGATGTTGGAAAATTTAATCAAAGTATGGAAGTAACAAACGGCTTTCATAAGAGCTCAGATTCAAAGTTGAATCTACGTTGACCTAAAAAGACAAGAGGCTGGCGTCGCGGCGTCTACTTCCCTCCTATCCAAGTGTCGCACTGATGTAGCGTTCCCAAAAACAAGAGGGTGGTATTCCTCCTTTACCCCCCTTTAGGAGGCGGCATCCGCCTCGCCCGCAGGCGCCAAGCAGGCTCGCCGCGCTACGAATTTGCGCTAACTTCATATTACAGATGATGAACTAAACAGCATAGATTACGGTGCAGGTAATATGGAACTACCTTCAATTTGTTCTCTAATGTTTGCTTAGCGTTGACTTTCAAGCAGTGTACAGACATCTACCATCGTCTATACGAGTAGGCGATGGTTTTCATTTCAATATATTGATTGATGATGAGTTTGAAATAATGACGTCATAGTAGAACTTGCTAATTCATAAGTGAGTCTCATTGTAGTTGAAAGTTCTAGAAATTACAATAAGAAAATTAAATAGAAGTAATCAGCATTTCTTGAAAAATTACTCATATATTTCACAGCTTTTTAAAGCAGTAAATACTATTGCGACCGATGTCTATTAAAAGAAATTTTAAACATTATGTTGGGTAGCCGATGTAACAGTCAGAAATCGCATCGCATTCTATGGATGTTTGTGACACAAATACGATTGCATCGTTCGCGCTAATGCGCAAAATTTGACTAGCTTGGTGATGCAGTGGTAAATGATGCGACTACGACACCAACGCTTGCCTCACTCTTCCTAGAGTTATCCCGTTTACTAATCCATTAGTATTAGCAGGGTCCGCTATGTATGCCCAAGGATTTCGCAAAGATACTAATGAGAGCGACTGCCGTCAGACCTCAACAACCCAGAGGGAAAACCCGCCCCTTCTTAACTTGGGTTACACGTCTTTTGAAATATAACTTCTTGGACGTATATTTGCGTGTGGGTTTCTTCACGACGGTTTCCTTCACCGTTGAGCAAGTGATAATTACTGTTGAATATTTGATTTTTCGACCGTGTACATCACTGGGTTGATAATTACGTCACCTGACTAACATCGCGACCAAAGACAATTGGTTCCCTTTATTCGCCGCGGCGGCGAGCGATTCGTTGTCGTTTGTCCGCCTTACGCCGTACAACAGTTAGCGAGTGCATCAACCAAATTAATTATCTATTATACGGAAATTTGAACATTGTACCTCAAACTATATAATTATAATAATAAATAAATAAATATTGTCGGACAAATTACACAGCGCCATCTAGCCCCAAAGTAAGCGAAGCTTGTGTTATGGGTACTAGACAACTGATAAACATACGTAAATACTTTTTTTATTGTAAATACATACTTATTATACATAGAAAATACCCAGACCAAGACAAACAGACATGTTCATGCACACAAATGTTTGTACTGTGTGGGAATCGAACCCACGAGCGTTGGTGTCAAAGTAGTGTAACAACGCGTTTCACCACTGCGCCACCGAGCTCGTCGATTGTAGTGTGTGTGTGTGTTTTACACGAATTAACTTAGGAACTGTATCCCTCAAGACCACAAAGCAGCTCAGCCGGCCGGCCACCGAGTTTCCCGCCACGTGCCAAGGTAAGTGATTTAGTTATCAAAACGGGTGACAAGGGGAATTATCACAATATTCAACCCCTAAATCGCCGACCTTCGGAAATTTAAAGTGTGTAATAATAATTCGATCCCAACCAGCCATACAGTCCAAAATTTTGAAAATAAAGGTGTGGTTACGCCTCAATTACAAATGTATACAAATCCGAAGACGCACTTTAGTGGTACATGCATAAACTACTCGAACACGGGATCATCCGATAATAGGCCGGTACTTTATCCACTGGGGTGTCACTATTCAATTTCCTCACTACAACTTCTCAATATATTTATGAAAAGATGTATGCTCGTAAAATAAAGTTGTTTTTAAAAGTTAGTGGGTGTATGCAGTGACGTATCAAAAGGTAGACACGTTATACACCAACATTATTGTATTTTAAAATGGCGCAAGTAGTACTATATCTACGTACAGTTATTTATTATGACACTTTGCTCTAACAAAGAGACAATTTATAGGGCATACCTGTCGTTAGAAAGAGATGAATATATATCTTAAGACATTTATGCTTTGTGGTGAAGTACGTATAGCCGCGACACGAGAGCGTGCCCAACTGAATGCGAGTTGGGCAATTACCTTACTTTCCTATTGCCATTCTAGAGCGTGTACGATGTATCTATAACTATAAAAATATCTTACTGTGTATGTTCAACTGGAAATCTAACACGCGGGAATAACTTGCGTGTACGCTGCCGGGTTGCTAGAACTAAATGCTACGTTGTAAAATTGCCTGAAACAGTGCCTTGCCTCAAAGAAAATTCAAGAACCTCGTTAAAAATCAATAAAGCTTCTTAAACAGTGGGTGTCTGGAAATAATTCAGCACCGGCACATATCTAAATGTGTTACACTTGAATGACCATGAACTAAAATTTACACTTTTAATATAAATATTTCGCAAACGGATCACTATATCGAAAGACTGCCCACACCACGGGGTTATCCCCACACACACAAATTATTTTTTTTCAAGATATTATTCTAGCACTTTGTCAGCATAGTTAATATGTATATATACGCCAAATTACAGCGTTCTAGTATCTATAGTAGTGTCTCTGAGCTAGGCCGCGGACAGACAGACAGACGGACATGGTGAAACTATAAGGGTTCCTTATTTACTACGGAACCTTATAACGATACTCATTTATAACAAAATATCAATGAAGTTGTATAAAACACATACTTAAGTACGCCCTGTATGATCTATAAACATCTATCAGACACGTGAAATAGCTAGGTTATTATTTTACTATGGAATAGGCTTCCAATTAGTGTGGATTACAATGACGGCCTTACAATTTGAGCGTAAGGCAATACCATAAAAACTATTGTTTTCGAAAAACTGTCACGGTGTTGTTTGTCCCGTATTTTATAATGGAAAGTCCATTTTTTTTGCTTGCACCTTCAGATTTTACACCGGAATATAGCAGATCGAAAAGAAAACAAAGGGAGGGTAGGAAGATGTTATTTTCGGTTTTCGGATGCGGTTTTCTGTGAGGTACGGATACTTCCCCAGACGGGCTGCTTTGATGCGCCCTACCTCTCTTAAAACATCCAGACCAAGACAAACAGACATGTTCATGCACACAAATGTTTGCCTTGTGTGGAATGGAACCCACGAGCGTTGGTGTCAAAGTCGCGTCATTCACGAGTGAGCCACCGAGCTCGTCAGACTACAACCGTATGTATGATATTCATAGTGAGTATCGAAGGTGTCTCAAATGCGTGTTCAGTACTCGCTTTTAGAATATATAGAACATTAGCGAATCTTTGTCACGGTTTGGTCTACGAAGGACGATTTCATATTCTGATTTGGAATCGATTTTGCACTTGCGCTACATCTGGACTACATTTCGGCATAAATTCGGGCTACGTTAAGTTTAGTACACTTCAGGTCAAGTTATTGGCGGATTTTCCGATGTTTTTTGAACTATAGCATGAGTTTCTTTGAAAAAGGCATAAAGTGGAACTTACAAGGTAGGCAAGGCGCAACGACGTGACGATTCTATTGTAGTAAATGTTCATAGGTTACGGTAACAGATTACACCTGAGGAGCTTACGGGTAATCTCATTCATGGGAATACGACATATGTTTTGATGCGCCGTACATTTCAACAGAAGAAAAAAAAAGAAATACACTCTCCTTGAATCTTATACTATGCCAAACTCACTACTCAACAATTTTGAGACTTCATAAATTTGACGAGCTCGGTGGTGCAGCGGTTAATAACGCGACTTTGTCACCGACGCTCGTGGGTTCGATTCGAACACAGGACTATCATTTGTGTGCTTGAACATGTCAGTTTGTCTTTGTCTGGGTGGTTTTAACCTACAGTTTTTACAAATTTATTTCCAAAATTGTCTTCGGTGCCTGATTCTATTCAACTTTGTTTTTCTATTTTTCGTTTGTTTCAGCGTCATCATAATAAATTATCTCGTATTTGGGATAGAGAGTTAGCAGAGCGTACTTACGTACGTTTATGTACGTGTACGAGCGTACGTACGTGTGTTTATTCTTAGTTCTGTATATATGTTTTGCTGTGTTTATGTTAGTTTGTCACAAGCATGCTGTTTTTCTATCCGATTTTATGACACTAGCTGTGTATATATTGTTGTTCAGTGTTGTGTTGTGTACGAATAAATGTGTTTCTTTCTTTTCTTCACTTCGCCACAGTTCTGTAATACTGTGCGCCAAATTATACAGCCACCTGATGACGATAATCTTGCTACTGTCTTGTAACATGATTTGGGACTACTCGTGCCCTCCGGAGTACATTTAATTACTATGCCTAAACTACGCCTCGGTGACTTGGCGAACACGGAAAGTCAATTAATTTGTCGTTCTTCTAATGGGCAGTAGGAAATTATGCAAATGATGGTTACCTTTTTTCCTAATACTGTGTCAAAGCGAATACGCTCGCTAAGTGCCAAAATACATTATTGGATATAATTTTACGGCATTACATATTTATAAGGTGTTAAGTGAGATGTCTGCGCGAATTTCATTCTTGTATTCTACAATGGCAGAATGTAAATACCAGTAATGAATAGAATTTACATTCTACTTTTAATATTTGAAATAATTTGTAATTTAGTAGTGTCGGAATTAATAGTAATTGGTAATTCTCATAGCTACGGTGATTTGTGTAAGGTATATGTTTATTTAATACATTGCTGGGCATAAATTAGAGTTTTGTTTTTTTTTATTATGCATCTGTGTTTTGTTACAAATTTCTTTTCACATTGGTTTATATTTGATTTATATAATTTTAATGTCAAATAATATAATATGATGTAACATGTATGTAAAATAAAGCAAGGGTTAGTCTGGACGTGAAATATTAAAAAAATATACTTATATTAATTACAGTGATCTTTAATAATGATGTACAAGCAAAAATCACTTATGAAAACCATACTTAGATGTAGCTCTTGCTCCCTCTCTTAATAAATCAATAATTAGTGTCATTATCGAAAAACATAATTTAATTTGTAAACGGACTTCACTTCATTATGTGCTTTTTTGCATGGATAATGGAAAATAATATATATTTTATGTTCGACAATAGATACAATGGTCATGCTTACGTTGCGATTGCCGTAAAAACTGTTAGGTATGTCTATACTTAGAAAAAAGTCAATACAAAAGTCTGTAATACAAAAGTCTGCTATAACAAGAATCCGGACAGAGATCTGGCTGATATTCGTAATTGTATCGCGACATCAAGGGAATTTTCACGTGAATGCTCCGATGGTGCTATTCGGCCCTCTGAAAGCGGATTTCCGCAATTCCTTTAACCTTTCTCCGTCGGAAGGGGAAATTATCGTGCGTTTGGAAAATTTACGGTTACCTGTACATATTTTATCTTCGGCTGAATTATTATTATCCAGTCTTTTATTATAATGTAAGTAGTTGGTTTCTACTAACGTTGCAGTATTTGTTATAATCGGAAATAATAGTAAATTGAAGATTCAATATTTATACAAATTTGCATAGCCGTGAAAATTGCAATCTCTTACTAATTGTGCATGTGGCTTTTTTAAAGCTTCGTCCCCACACAGTAGGCAAAGGCAAGCAAACTATTTCTACATCAAATTTTGCAATCCCAGAATTGCTTCTATTGATTCGAATGGTGTTTTCATATTGAAAGTGGAATATTTGATTTATAGGCTACCTACATCATGCGTCCTTTTACGCGTTCAATTACTTGTGGTTCACCGGATTTGATGATGACGTTCCTGATGTGGCCCACAAGCGTGTTACAAAGGTTCCTGATATTCTAAAATATTCGCGGAGCAAATTTGTTCCAATATCTTAATAATCAGGGTGATAATTTTTCTTTGTTTAAAAATCCTTTTTCCGTCGATATTGACAAAGATTCATTTAAGTTACAAACGGAAATCATTGATATTAAATGTCATAACTTTTTTATTAATTATATAATTAATTTCAATGACTTCCGTGTGTAACACTAAGGATAAAATCACGCCTAATAAAAAATCCAGCGTCTATAAGCTGTTCTGCAATGAATGTGAATATGTTTAGATCGGCCAAACTGGTCGTAATTTGCAGAAACTATTCCACGAACACGTATATATAAAAACAATCGCCCAGAAAGGTCGCCCTTCGCCGAACATCTCATAGGTAAAGGACATAATTTATCCCCCCTAATACATATGAAATTTGACACAATAGATAAAGATTTAAAACTAAATATGAAACAATTAGAAATTATTAAACATAAAAATTCTAAAATTACTATTGCTAACCAAAGACAGACCTAAGCAACTCCCCTCTTTTAAATATCTTTTCACTCACTCCATCCACCCCCACTGTTATTCTAATGACTAAGATCTACAGCGCCTGAGGATGTCTCGTGGAGAGGCGAAACACGTGTCGCTGCGACGACGTGGGAGGGGACAGTCGTGGGAGCGACGGTGGCGGGTGCATGCAACATACATAAATTATATAATCTAGCAAAATTTAAAACGGTGTTAATTATAATATATAAAAAAGTTGATAATGTACATGCTGTAGTTTTTACTCTGTGGCTGTAGAGTACAGTAGCGAATCTGGCGACACTGTTTTCACTTTATAGGACGATTCCAGCTAGTTTATGGCGCCATCTATTATTTCTTATCGTCACTCCTGTCCTGACGCACGCTGCTACTGCCTCTCTAAACGTTGCTCATAAATCATTATGAATACTAGATTTTCTTTAAAACGAAAGGAACAAAAAGCATAATTATTATCTGCTTGATGCGAAACGACTATGGTAGATGCTTTACCTATTGTCGATGTTCAGCATCAGTATACGGTTATTTGTAGCATAACACATTTACTTCCGTGTTTCCAGCAACTTTATAGTGACTTGGTTCGCTCAAAGAATTTATTTATAAGGGGTTTTAATTAAGCTGTAAGATGTAAATTGGAAACGTATCCAATTTACATCTTTTCTTAGTTTTCGGGTTGTTCCGAATTGACTGAGAAATATTGTGATATCGCAATGTTCTGGAATTGGTATCATTGCATATATAATAATTGGCGGTCGAAAGTTCAGGTTTAGAAAATCAGGACTGATGATAAAGCTGGTGATTTAAGAAATTGTAATTCTACCAAATAACTATATAATTATATTTACGTTTACAAATGAAAGAAAAATAATAATACATAAGTTTCCGTCAAAATTTGGCAAAGAGCTTAGAAATTTTGAGTTTTAGAACTCTCTAGTTTTTAAATGAACTACCAGTCGAGATTTCCCAAGGGACTACAGCGTGGAGATCTTTAAGAAAGGCGTGAAGAGGTTTTTAAACGGTCGGCAACACACGACTGACACCCCTGGTTGTTGCAAATGTCCATAGGCTACGGTGACTCCTTACCATCAGGCAGGCCGTACTTTATTTGTCGACGACTAAGTTGTCGTATAAAAAAGTACTTTTTGTGTCTTTCACTTTATTATATAAAATCCACAAAATGTACTATGTAGATGCCGCAACGAGATAAAAGGATCTGGAATACTTTTTCCCATGTGGATTTTACCTAAAATCGGACAAAAATATCTGGAAAATAAGCGAAACATTCTATCAGCTATGTACTTAATTCAGCTAGATTAAAAAGGTGCCAAGCTAATTTTAAGTTTATGATTAGAACAAAAATTATATATTCATTCATCATGCTACGATTTTTGCACCAAAGTAGTGTTTGAACTCTAAGGTTCGTAATTAGACTAGAAGTAGATCTACAATATTTACTAAAAATATACTACTATTTATTGTAAAGAGGATCACATGAATTACTGTGTTTGTCATTAAACTTAATGATATGTAAACATCGCATTTACTACATACTAATTCTAGTTTTTGTGTCAAGTACCTTTAAAACTAAAGAAACACACCTTACGAACCCCGTGACATGAGGTGAAAGCCCGATTATAAATAAATCCTACGACGCGTTGACATAATGGAACGTTACAAGTGTGTAACACTATATAAAAAGAACATGTTTACGCAACTCCTTGACATTTTTACTACTTCTACAGTTTCATGAGAGGATACTTTTAACGCCATCTGTACCGTCTCTTTAGAAACTGGGAGTAAAGTTTGCCACCTAGCGGGCGATAGCAAGCATTAATTTTTAATGCGAACCCGCAGTGTGCTTGCGATGTCGCGGCAGATCGTCATTTAGGTTTGTCTTTGCACCAAAATAGTTCAAATAAGTGTCTATTTCGTTACAAATTTCAGGGAAATTCTGGTTGTGATATGAACATAGAAATGCAGTAGTACTGTAATAGATAAGTATAAATATGCAATAATTAAGAGTGTAAAATGAATGTAAATGTTTGCATATTCATAATGTGAAATATAATATATTATCAGCGACCATATTTTTTGCAAACGACTAATATAATTAAACTATGGCCATTGCATAAAGTTTAATTTTGCAATCTCTTATAAAAAGTAATATACAATGTTAGCGACATTGACAGTTTAGCTATTCGCCGCTAGATGGTGCCTGCTGTGAAATGCGTGACAAGTAACGTTCTAACAAACTTTATTTCACTCATATAGAAAATTTAATAAAACCGACATGTTAATTATGATATGATTGATGAATGAATGTTGTTACGTCTGAAGCAGTTTGTTTATTGAGTTCAAACTTATCGAATATCTGCAAGGTAATGAGTATGCCTATAGGTTGTGGTACCTATGTAGCCGAAGACTAAGGTGTTTAAAAGCCAGACCGTTCAAATACAAAACTGTATGAGAGTTTGTATTGATATTATAGCAAAGAATGGTCGTGTTAGTGACGTTTATAAAAATAGTCATTTTATCTTGCAGAAACTATGACTTTTTGTTGGAAATGGAATTATTGACAAAGGGACGAGATTAGTTGTTTGTTTCTTAGTAAGAAAGTGATCTGTTCGATAATGGGATGAGTTACCTACAGACCTGAAATTTGGACACGGTATACAATGATAATCAAAACCAAATAGTTACTTAGAACGCCAATTGAACAAAGGTTTTTTCAAGGTCATGTACATACAAACAAACCAAAGAAACTTTTTACTGATATTTATTTACTGGAAGCTTTTAATCTACAAACAGGAAATTTAATCTAATTAACAATAATTAATAAAGTACACTATTAAGGAAGATAACAAGCATACAGGGATTACCGACTTGCACTTGAACGATTATTTGGAATAGTTAGTTTTCTAATCGTAATTACCATATTCAACACCATAGCAACAGCGTAAAAGTTTCGAATTTTGTCTATCTATCTATAACGTCACGCCAAATTGTTTGCGGGGCAGACAGAAAGAATCGAGGGCCACATGACTCGCTCACACTTCACTCGCTTCTTTAACATTCATAACTCTCCTATGTAGCAACATGCAATTACATATCTTGTATTACGCATTCAAAAAAATGTTGATTGATGATTTTGGATTATATTTACTACTCGAATTAACCAGCAGTTTACTCGTGAGTCTGATATTAAACATTGATTTCAAACAGCTATAAGGGACAAGTCCTCAAAAGCTGACTTACTGCTTGTGAAGTTATATTTCCTCGGAGAAAGCAACACGGTTATCGTGCCAAATTTAACTGTTGTAGTGCACGGAACTATTAGTTTAGCTAAGCATGCGGGGCCGAATTTCGGGGGTTTACACTGTTCAACTGTTTTTAGGATTTTGTGCCACTAAATACAAAATCTACTAGGATTAGGAGTAGGAATCCTATGTTGTTGTGTTGGCAGCAGAGGTGGCATCACGTAAGTGATAGTTAATGTATTGCAAGCGTTTATAGGCTACAGTAACCGCTATACATCAGGTGGGCCGTATGCTTGTATGACTACCGTATATAAAAAATATTGGTTGTCAATCGCCCTGGCTTTTATTTTTTTTTTTAAATGTCGGTTTCGCCGAGCTCGGTGGCTCAGTCGTGAATAACGCGACTTTGACACCAACGCTCATGGGTTCGATTCCCACACAAGGCAAACATTTGTGTGCGTGAACATGACTGTTTGTCTTGGTCTGGATATTTTAAGAGAGGTAGGGCGCATCAAAGTAGCCCGTCTGGGGATGTACCTCCACCTCACAGAAAACCGCAGTCAAATAACAACTCCCTAGAGGGTTGTTGTGTTCCTGCGTGTGAGTGAGGTCACCAGTAAGCTCCCATGGAGTGGCTGTGTAAGCAGCAGAAGAGGCATCGTGCGAGTGATACTTAATATATTACTAGCGCTAATAGGCTACGGTACTCGCTTTACATCAGGTGGGCCGTATGCTTGTAAGCCTCCTGACGTAGTATAAAAAAAAGTTGGTTTCCTCATCGGAAAGTGCGAAGTTGCAATTGCGATTGTTCGAAAGGCTTGAAGTTAGTGGAATAATGTTAATTTACATAACAGACAAGCGCCTGTAGTCTACTAAAAAACTGCAACTGCACTGTAGCGCAGCGTGTGTCAAAAAGAGTACATTTTGACGTTTCTTCGAGCGATCTGACAGCAGCGATATTTAACAAAACGTCAAAATGTACGCATTTTGACACACGCTGCGCTACAGTGCAGTTGCAGTTTTTTAGTAGAATCGGCCTTCTGATCTCTACGTGATCGGGCACTGTTAGTGTACATTGATTTCTTTGTCTACTTTATTGCTATTGAAATTTAGGAAATTTAACGAGTTGTTATCAATGATACCTTAACATTAAGCGTGGTTATGTCTCTTTTTCATGGACTGGGTGTTGTTAAGAGAAGGGCGTGTTAAAGCAGCCCGGCTGGGGAAACTTACAGGAAGCGCAGCCAAACAACAACTCCCTGGAGGGATTTAGTAAGTGAGCTGCTAAGTGACAATATTTCCTGTATTGCAAGCATCTATAGGCTATGGTAATGGTTTTACATGAGATAAGCTGTCTGATTGTATCCCGACGTTGTATAAAAAAACAATCAACAAATAAATCCCTAAAATGTATGTATGTATGTATATAATAATATATATAATATAATCCCTAAAATATCTTGTCGTAACTCAGAGAGGCAAGATGAGACTATCTTTCTTTCAAATAATGATTGATCTAGTTTGCGATATCGCAATTTGTCTTTAATCTTGCGGGGTAGGCAGAGAGAACCGAGCTGCTTTGATATTCATTGCTCTTTTGATGCACGCTCACCACCGGCTTCTAAGGCTCCTGACATCACCTTCTGATAGAACACGATCAATTAGGTAAGTGATGGTCTTCTACGGTTCCTACATCCTTTTGCGTTGTATATCTGTTTCGTAATTCTTTCTTCATGCATTCTTTCCATATGTTCGAACCAATGGAGCATACCTTTCTTTATTTAAAAAAAAAAACACATTGTATAGTACTATAAGTACCAAACATGCACATAACATAATGTAGGTATTGTATACCATTTAAAGTAATAGGTTAGGATACAAATGTAAGTGGATAGCAATTCCATCCACCCAAGCTAATGGGCGCGGCAGTATACAACCAGCATACTATTCAACTAAGACGATACGCAGGACAGCCATATCTTGTGTGTAATATATGTCGTACTAATTGATTAGAGATCCGCATGCGTACCATATATAATAGCCAACGCAAACTCTAATATCATGTTTAGCAATTACCTAAATTACATCATAATTTTATAGATACAATGTTTTCGTCGTGTTTGCACATTTTTTCCTCTCTTAATCATAATTAGTTTGGTGGCTCTGACGTGGAACTGGCAGCTTTTGTTCTAAATAGGTATGTTAACTGATATGCCATAGGTATACATAGAGTTCTTTCTCTAGAACATTGTCGTTCTAAGGTGCGAACTTACTTAACTTTTTGCCATCAGGTGGAAACGATTTCTGTGATCAGTTAACGCTCGCTGAGGATGAACCATTAGGATTGGCGAAGTTCGCTACCTAAGCCTAAGAATTTGGTAAAGATACTGACTTTTACATGGAGTGATTGCCGTCAGACTTCCACAACCCAGAGGGAATACCAGACCTTACTTAGGTAAGGCCAAACGTCTATCGAAATATTATTTCTTGGACGTGTGGGTTACCTGAGGATGTTTTCCTTCACCGCCGAGTAAGTGACGAAGTTATTTGGCTGAGGTATGGATACTTTACCTGTCAAACTAGTATTAACTGTCTCTGTACCTAGCACTAGCACCGTCCGTACGTGAGATTGTCTTCGGACCTAACATGAGATGATGTACATCTCAAATGTGTCGACTCTAATTGGACAATTACCTGTATCGTTTATTTCGTTAATCTGCTCTAAACGGCATGTACTTATTTTTAGTAAATACGTCTTATAATTATTTGAAAATATCCAGAAATAGAAACTTGTTCATTTACACGAATACTCCTAGTGTTAAAATATACCTGACTACTTGATCACTTCGACTTGTAAAAAAAATAAAAGTTTCAATGAAATTAGCTCAGCCATTTATATATGTTTTTACACGTTTTTGACGAGCTCGGTGGCTCAGTCGTGAATGACGCGACTTTGACACCAACGCTCGTGGGTTCGATTCCCACACAAGGCAAACATTTGTGTGCATGAACATGTCTGTTTGTCTTGGTCTGGATGTTTTAAGAGAGGTAGGGTGCATCAAAGCAGCCCGTCTGGGGAAGTATCTCCACCTCATAGAAAACCACAGGCAAATAACAACTAGAGGGTTATTGTGTTCCTGTGTGTGAGTGAGGTCACCAGTAAACTCCTAACGAGTTGATGTGTAAGTGCAGAGGAGGTATCGTGCGAAGTCTTAATTGCTACGGTCACTGCTTTACATCAGGTAGGCCGTATATTTGTATGCCTCCCGACGTTGAATAAAAAAAACACCGTAATGCTCATTTCAAGAGACAGTCAGGCAAACTGACCTGATAAGAATATGTTCATTGTTCATTGTTGGAATGGAATTAAATTATGTAACCTGTACGATAGCAGGGACATTTGAAAGGAGTTAAAGATTTCTTCAACATATCAATTTACATAGAAAAATACGACTAATACGAGAGATTGTAAGTTCTTTATCATCCCATGAGTGTCTGTCAGTAATTAATTAATAATAAATTTATAGGAAATATTAATAATTGTTTCTTTGAGAAAGTTTTGTCCTAGGTTACTAGTTTTACCAATCATCATGTATCAAGAAACAATACTCATCCGTTGCAGTCGGGTGAAAATTACTTTACATGAAAAGTATCAATTGTTAAAACTGTTCGGCTACATACTGTCAAGACTTACGAAAATAACAACTTGAATTATTTAATTTCAGCAAAGTAACAGTGCAAATAGTAAGTACAAACAAATATCTTTGGTTTTACAACCGAAATTCCTTTAAATATTTTGTTTATAGACCGAAAATGATTTGACTGAATGAATGCGAGGGTTTGTAATCTCAAAAAATAATTAGATTACGTTTCGTCAAGAAGTAAGTAATAAAGTCATGAACAAAACTTAACAGGTGTTACCAAGTTCGTTTCTTTGATCATCCCTTATTGTTAACTGCCATATGTAGAGAAATGTAATTTTCTCAGAATACATGACTTTATTATGACTGCAAACAAAATCGATAAATACTGAACCATTATTATACGAGTTTTTTCAAGGAAAATAGCATTCTATGGTAGTATTTTTTTCGTATTAATAATATTTTTCACAAATACAATCCTTAAGCTTGGTTTAGCTTTGGTTCACACTTACGAATGACGTCAACAAATCTGGACTTTCTACCTGTCTAATCTGAAGTGTGATCTCAATTTCATGATGATATAGCGCGAAAGATTTAAAATATGGCTTAATTAAGATCCGGGTTAATTTATTTTAATAGGACTTGGAACGATTCACTGCCTGTTTTATTTGCAAAACGAGTACAGTCATTAAGTCTAAAGTCTTAACTCCGGATGCCCACAAATGATTGAAGGGTTTCATAGAGAAAAAAAACTGTTAACTTTATTGGTTTCATTCATTCTGCTCCCGTGTATATTCCCATAATACCTACAAAACTTATTATTTCTTTTCACTCTAAATGTACTATGACTAAATTATCGTATGTTGCCAGTATATATCAGGTTAATTAATGCGCTAATGTGAAGCTATTTTTTTTACAGCTCCGAATGTGAGTGAGGTTTGTAAGACCGACTGATGATCGGTTCTTTTTACCTACCATGCAAGGGGCTTCACGTGAAGACATTTATAATGTAGTGTTTTTAAGATACTATTTATTGATCATCCTAGCGTTATTTCGTTTGAGAATTAAGAGGAAACCCCATACCTTTCTTTGGTTAGGTCACACAAATATAATTTCTTGGACGTGCGGGTTTCCTACGATATTTCGCTTCCCCTGGATTCGAACTACTTGATTGATAGGCCGGTTTTTTATTCACTAGACTATCACTGGGCTCTTTTAAGTTAATATTTATTGTAAAGAATAAATTATAATTGAGTGTGAATTTGTAAGTGATGCTTTGCGGCATATATGTAAAAACACTCTTTTAGTTTTCGGCCTTGAGCTCCTAATTTTTTGAGCATAGACAGTGGCAATTTTAAGAACTTGCAAGGTAGAATTACATTTTGGTTTTGCATAAAATATTTAACAACACTTTATTATTATTAACTTGTAAGAAGGTATTTATTGCAAAATACTCGACAAACACAGCGAATCTTGAATTGTCTCAACAGAGAGTTGATATTTTCCAAGGTACAAACGTACGACAGTTGAAATAAGGAACTTCAAAAAGAAACTTCATGATCTATTGATAGTTATATGTTACTACACTCTAAATTCTTACTGATGACTGACTTATGAATTATAACGTGGGCCCGATTTATTAACAAAGAATACGATTTGTCGTCATCTATGCATACTTTAATAGTGTATGCCCACGAGGCGGAACAGCTTTGCACTGTTTTGATGTTTTACCTATAGTTCACAGTAAATACTTTGACATTCACTATTGAAAGTAGTAAGGTATTAAAATTAGAGGCAACTAGCAAATCCTGCGACTGAGTTTGCGTGGTAAGTCATAACAACCAGACGAAATCTTCGATTTGTACAAAGTCTCATAGTTCGGTGGGTACAAATTGCTCTCTTGTATATATTAACTAGATCTTAATATAAACTATGTTAAATGTTTAAGTGGAATTCGATGACGGCGTTGAGTGTTTGTTAAATGAATACGCCAGTTATGCAACGACTGCTACATCCAGTAGCCAGCCAGGATGTTTATTATTTTGCTGTAGGTACTTAAAACAAGCAAAAGCGTAAAGGGGGATGATAGGCGGGGAAGACATGATCTGTCGCAAGAAAAAATAAAATGGTTTTTTGCAGACTACCTTTAAAATATAGATAATTAAATGTTTTAAAACTGAAGTGCATTTTTACGATATTATCTCGTTCGTTATGGCAACATATGATTTTAAAATTCACATGTTTTAAACTCGCATTAGCACAGGCAACATCGAGCAGTGTAGTAACAGAAACGTGTCACACGAGATAGGAACATGGTGGTACTAAGTTCAATAGTGCAAGCGTTTAGCAAATAATGATTTGTATAAATTGTTGGGTTTTTTTATATCGCTAAATGGAAAACAAGCGTACGACCAGTCTGGTGGTAAATAATTACCGTAGGCTATCGACACTTGCAACAGGGGGCGTCACTCGTCTGTAAAACCTCTAGGTGTCCGATTGTACCATCTTTAACTAAAACTAAAGTAAAAACGTAACTCATAAAATATAATTAACATCCTGCAGAAGTCTAAAGTCTCTTTAAAAACGGAATCAAGCTAACAAGTTACAGGTATTAATAAAATTACTACACTTGTCATTAAAAGCAAATGTTTTCTGGTCATAATCGATAAAAGTTAATAATGTGGCGCATCGTTTTATATGAAAATATCCAGATAGTCTAAGTATCTAAATGAAATCGAATCTAAATGGCAAACTAGGTATTAGCTGTGCTAATCGAAAAGCATGTACACACATCAATCGTATTTCGCCACTACCATAACACCACTTTTTAACGCTTATGTTCCATTTTGGACGAAAGTCGATATTTATAAATATTGATAACTAAAGCTCACTTTATTCTCATTTTATGTCATAAAATCTTAGTTTTTTCTCTATAAGACTATCTCGGTCAATTACTGAGAAATACAATTCCTTCATCGTTTGATTTATCCCTCTTCCGCCTGCGTTAATTCTCTACACTACTATTAACTATTTCAACAATCCTAATGTGTGGGTTTCCTTACGATGTCTTCCTTCACCGCCGAGGTATAAATCCGAATACACGAATGGAGTGGTACATGCGCTCGCCAGGATCCAAACCGAGGACCAGTTGGTCAATAAACCGGTTCCTTAACCACTCTTTTACTGCTAGCGTTATTTATATTTCCAATTACATTTCTTAGTTCATTATTTTCCCATTTTAGGGAAAAATACGTACCACTTTTACTATTTTAATTACCTAAATGGCGAAATTACAATTTTGTTAATATGTTTGAATGAAAACTCTCCTAGTCGCTCTTTTCTTTTTTTACAGTGGATTTATCTTGATATTTTTGCATAAAATAATGGCATCCCTTAAATTGAAAAAGCCAAAATGCCATCGTATCCAATTAAATTTTTGCTTTGTGTAATATGTATTTTCGTACTTATAACGTATACATTTTTACAGCGTATGCTTCTCGGTAGTCTTGAAAAGCAGAATATAAAAAAAATGTAAAGAATGTATGTGAAACTTGCCAGTTCTAAAGTTCGTAAACTTTGCAGTTCTATATAAGTGATTAATATTTTTCGAGATGCTCAGCAGTAGTAGTTCTTTAGCAGATATGATAACGATTACGATTATGATATTTGAATCATATTCTCATTCAGACTTAGATTTCAATTTAAAAGTATCGACGGGCGTATCGACGCCCTACTTCTTTTAAATTGAAATCATGCCGACTGGGGAAGCGCTTCCTCCGAAGATAAGAGCGTACCCAAAAAATAACTCCCGGATGGTTATTATGATTTTAAATTTGAGGGAGGATACTATTAAGTTTCTGAGGAGATACCAGCATTGCAGTGGGATGGCAACATGTGCTACGCTTATTGTATTCATAGGCTAAGGCGATCTTTTCACATCGGGTGACTCGTTTGCATAATTGCTTTTCGAAGTTGTATATATAGTGGACCCCCGGTAATCCGATAAACGTTTTGCAGTGCGGTGCCGATCGAATTTGTCGGATTATAAAGTACTGTCTTAGATTGTATAAAAAACATGGATTTTCTGCCATAAAATTATAGGTATATATAACAAATCAGTGAGTGAATACTTCCGCTAATGCGAGTACTTAATTACGATATAAACTTAAGAGGGTAATACCTTGACCCCGCACGCGTTCCATTTACGTGAACTTGTGCACGTTCAACGAAATATATGCAAATAGTCGGTCGTAACCCGGGACAATATGTGTGGTGTGCTGTGCACCCGCTTATTGCGACTTTTATACCAAATGAGACAGTTGTTCTGTTGAGACTGTTCGCTACATATTCCCTTCAATACCAAGATTTATAAAGCTCGTCACACACCTGGCTATATCTATCCATCTATAACTTCACGCCAAATCCCGTGCGGCGTAGGCAGAGAATATCAAGCGCCACATGAGTCGATACTTACACAACTCACTCGCCTCTTTAACATCAATGCTCTTGTCATGCACGCTCGCTGATTTCTAAGGCTCCTGACTTTACCTTCTGATAAAAAACGATCAATTTCGTCATGGTAGGTTAGTCTTGGCGTTCCTCGGCCCCTACGTCCTTCTAATTTCGCGTTGTATGTCTGCTTGGTAATTCTTTCTCCCTACATTCTTTTCACATATCCGCACCAACTGTGCATGCCTTTTCTTATTTTCTGCTGTTTCAGCATCCTACCATATATTATACCTTAGCCTTTGAGGAGTTAAAGTCTTGTCTGAGTATTCGGCTATACTTAAATATTTACTACATAACCAAACATATTTAGCCCAGACTAAGACGAACATACATGTTCAGGCTTACGAATGTTTGATCTCGTGCGGGAATCGAACCCACGAGCCTCGGTGCTAAATAGTCATTGACCTTGCAACACCATAAATATCTATCTATATTACGAATAATATAAATGGATAGCTACATAGCCTAGGAAACATATTTTCTGAATATATTACTTATTCATTCTTCTCCAACAAAATATAAAATTTAAAATAAGATTAGAATAGTAAGCTACTCGTAGTTTCTCGACATTACTTAGTCGTGCAGTCGCTTTAATTTGTGACGCATTTCACAGTAACTTAATTTGAATAGCGTTAGCAATATTCTAAAGAATTTTCAACTTGTTATCCTGGAAGGTGCCTGAAAGATGCAATTACGTCAATGTAACAGTTATGATATGATGCTGTTTTTCAAAATACAGTCGTAACAGGCAAGAAAAGGCGGTTCCTATGGGATATCGGGATATGCACGATCGAAGTCGCGGAGTGTATATATAAAAAATTGCTTTTCCATTTCATACCCGTTCAATGAGATTAAAATATGTGAGGATCACAACGTTAAGTAACCATATGTAGCTACAATTGAGTCGATGTCGAAGTCGATTACAGACTGACAGACAGACAATCTTATAAGGGCGTTAGCTGCAAATATATATTACTACTGCAAACAATGGAGCCATGAATATATTCTAACATGCAATGTTGAAAGTCTCAATAGTAAATAATAAAATTAATAATACTTACCCATATATTTTGGGTATAGAAGTTGTTATACGAAATGAAAGATGTGCAATTTTAAGGCATTTCCTTCTTCATCTTTATCTTTTGTATCATGTAACTGATTAGATTTCGATGAACATGTGATTTGGACTACACGTGAACAAAAATTATCCAAGCCTTATAATAATGATCATCGTTTCAGATGAAAGTCGACCACTGATAAGTATAGACCTCCCTATTAGACTTCCACAATGATCAGCCGCTTGCATTCACGAGCACCCAACATCAAATGGTCGATTCATCAAATGCGAGATCATTCTACGCCGCCTCTTTGATAGTTACAAACTGTTGTGCATCAGTTCCGTTGTGTTTTCGAGCTATGTGTAGCCGGATCGCTAACTCTAGTTCTACAACGGATGTCCTTACTCTCACATTAATTTAAATTATTGAAGATTATTAAGATTTAACGCAAAGCATAGGGTTTATTGACACACAATTTACTAAATATGCTCATAGAAAGGCCGATGACCCGACTGCCTGCCGTGAATATAAATTACACAGAATTATACAGTATTATACACATAAACAATTCGCATAGCATTTTACAGATAACATTTACGGCCATGGTAATCAAGTAGCTAGATGCCAGAGCACACGGTTTCGATTCTTGCACCTCCTGGACAAATAAAAAAAAAAAAAAATTATCGGACAAAATACACAGCGCCATCTAGCCCCAATGTAAGCGAAGCTTGTGTTATGGGTACTAGACAACTCATAAACATACGTAAATACATTATTTTTTTGTAAATACATACTTATTATACATAGACAAATGTTTGTTTAGTTTGAAAATCATTGCTTCATTTCTGGCTATGGAATATCTTGTTAGTTTTTATCAATAGACACATCTATTCGATATTACTTATACGCTAAACAAAGATAATAGTGGATAGATAGCTTTGGGCTAGTGAAGTATTTGTACTTTCCAGAATACTGAAACGAGACTTCAATTGGATAAGGGAAAATATATCGGCTATGCTCCGCGAATATGTATGTGCTCCAAATGCATAGTGTAGGGATATTGCCTGAAAAATATTCTTTATTTAAGTCAAAAGGGTGATATTCTAGCGTAGATGATGTTTATAGGCGGCGATGGTCACGTATCATCAGGTCAACCCACACGACTCAACCGCATTACATACAGATTTTAGTCATTTTGTCTCTTTAGATGTTTGTCGGTTTAGTTTTCAATTAACCATTGTCATTTATTTAATAATTTCATTTGGACTATGAGCTGCGATATTCTGTACAATTTAATTTCAATCGGCTTTACTTAAGGCAGTAAGCCATCTGGTCAGATGATGAAAGTCCGTGGTAGCCTAGATAAGGACTCTTTAATGGTTAACAGTCAGTCTAAATAGCTAAGGTTTTTTCGTCATTTAATTAATATTATATTTCATTTATTAATTAATTAAGACATAAACTATATAGTTATATATACATTTTATTAACAATCAAAAGATGTAAGTTTGGATCGGTTTCCACGGTGCACCTGGCGTTCCGTAGTCTCTGAAAATCCCAATGGGAGACAGGCATGTTGGCAGGTATGTATGTTATATATTTATATGTCTACTATTTTTTTTAATAAGTTACATTGTCATTTAAACATAAAGATATTAGTTCAATCCTATTTATTAATATTGATTCCAATGTACACATATGTCGGGTTTAATTTAATTACAAATAGATACCAGCCACAAATAATATTAGACACTGTATTCCGTAAACCAGATGTTAATAACATTCCTGTAAATTAATTAAGCTGTATTGATTTGCGGTTGTTGTAGTCTTTAGTAATATATTGTATGTTAAGACTGTATATATTTAAAATTTATATAAAAAGCCTAAAAAGATTTATCAGAACTAAAGAGAAATAAGACTGTAAACCGAACATTGCTTTAGTATTATGGCTTTATGACTTTTAAATAGATACTTTCAGTTTATGAAATTAGCTAATGAATAGTATTTATTATTAAAGATTAACATACATTTGGTAAAAAATAATTATGAGATTAATCATAGGGTTTAGAACTGAGCATTAAGAGTCGGCAGCTTACGTTAGAGGTAAGTGCATAGGCTATTGTAACTGCTCAGACCTTAAACTTGTTTGGCGTGTTAGTTTATTAAAAAAACATTAAAAACTGAGCATTATTTGAAGTTGAATGTCATCGAAGTTAATAAACACGTTGCCAAACCTTTGGTGTACAGTAGCATAAAATTAGTTTGAATAAATTTCTCGCGCGAGAAATCGATTTGCCGGGCTACATCTCTGGGTAATTCGTTTTCGCCTAGACGCTCGGCATTGGAGGCATTTTCATTTAAAACAGTTAAATGCAAATTTTAATCACGGTTAACAGTAAGTAATTTGCTATCAATAATAAATTATTGTATATTCAACTGAAGTATAATTGGCAGAGCTGCGATAGCCAGCGGAGCCACATTACCCTCAAAATTGTCGTTTGGGGTAGACTGATGTCATCCAGCTAGCGTTTAGACGGTAATAGTGAGAAACTCCAAAATCGACACACTAATAGCTAACATATTGTAGTTTTGTATCCTTTAATTTGAAATTTAAATGTTCGTTGGTGAGGAAGAACGGTCTAAAATCGTTCCAATTAGAAAAAAAAACATATGGGAAAACGTATGGCCGGCCACTCTGCAGTGCAGAGTCTGCACTGCACTCCCATCAACAGAAAAAGTAACAGCACTCGTCGCTAGATGTCGTACAGGGTTCCATATATTTTTAAAAATTAAAAATAAAATATATAAATATTTTTTAAATTTAAAAAATATCAGCTCTGCCTACACAGCTTGCTGTTATTTACTAGTTGTAACATGTCAGTATTTAAATAAGACTTACGCCTCAGTGTTGTCATCTCTGGATTCGGAGCGTTCGGCGTTGGCTTGCCCGCGACGGTGGCGCGCGCGCTGCTCGTCGCCCAGCCCGTACAGGCCGGCGACCGCCGCCATATCGCCGCCGAATCACAAGCCCATGCCGTACCAACGTCCAGGCCCACTCATATAGTCACATAGTCGTCGGCGCAAGGGTCACCCATGTCCGCTCTAGTCACCACGCACCGCGCACTCTGACACCTCCCTGCACCGTACCATCACAACCCAGTGTTTACAGTCTAAACTACCGCGACAGCTCGGCTGCGCGCATCTGGACCACGCATCACAACGTTACTTACATTCGATTATCTAAGATTTTATCTTAAGTAATTCGAAAAATTTGGACGCATTATTTGGTACAGTATGTAGCTTTCTAATAATCACAATTAATTATTGTATCTCGTCATAAGTTACATTGAGAAAATAAGCGGCAGCTTTCTTATCTAATGTTGTCGACTCTACGTCTTACTGTTACGGTTGTAGAGGTCTCGTCTGATATTTTATAACGAGTGTTGATCTGTCCTTGTCTCTATTCGGCGACAGCTGCATCTATCGGTAAAAACGTTTCGCTCGATCGTATCGTTCCTCGATTACCGATGGTTCCCCGAGTACCGCCGCGTTCGATAGTACACGAGCAAAGAGAACATCTATAAAAAATGTTTATGTGGAAGATACGTAAGAAGGGTTGATTTCCATGGAAGTGATGAAAAGATTTGAGCGTATTTTGTAGCAAAAAATTCACAGAGCGAAAACTTCTGAAAGTTTTATCCTCGGGTGGGGTATTTCCTAAATTGCTTTCGCATCAAATCGCTTTTAATTGTCATTTGCAGACTTTCCATCTACTAATTGGTACTGATTTAGTCAACGGTTTTTTTTCTATGTACAGATTAAATTTGACTTAACATTTTTTGCTTCAAATTGATCTTAGAAATACATTTATGAAATGTTATCGCAGGTAACAGGTTCTTTATAATGTGTTACTTACTTTATGTATAGTATAGTACATAGTACTTAGTCTATTGTAGTACTAGCATGAGACCAGCAAAGACTAAAAAAACTCCGTCTGAATAATTACCAACCAAACATTTTAAAATGCTTCGAGTCCAATTAAGATTTTCATTAGTTGTGACAATTGATATTCTAAGATAATTGTAAAGATCTTCGATACTACGAGTAATTACTATAATTGTAATTTTCTTTCTTCCTCAGTTAGCAATAGTGAATATCAAAGAGGGTTAGAAGGAAAAATAATATGTGAAATTAACTTTCGTTTGTAGATATTATTTTTCATGGATGGAATTAAATTCCAAAATTATTGTTTCTGCTTTAACGTGTATATTGTAATTAATAATTAATTAATTAAAATTTATTATACTGTATTTTCTGGATGTTGGTCATCATGTTACGCAACAATTCTAATATTCACGTTTGAACGCAAATTTTCTTTTACATACTCGTACTTTTACAAATATTTTACTAAATATAATAATTTCAAATAACAGACCTAAATATTCCTAAATAATGAAATCGGCGTATAATCAGTATCCTTCATACATACTATTCAAAGAGAAATCTAGTGAGAACTGGTGAAGAGAGCTTCAACTTGAGTTTGTGAACTTGTGAGACGAAGCAGCGACGAATTCATCTAAGCAATTACAGTTCAGTCTGCTGTATTACAAGCTAACTAACTGGCAATTAGGTATAACTTTGGGATTGCATTTAGTAGGAGTTATGTTTATATATCTGTGACTTCATGTGTTTAGTATCTTCGTTTAATAGACTCTAGGGAATGAAGGTAATGTAATAAAACATGTAAGGCGCTAAATTCACCTAATTACTGTCACTCAAGCGATATAATAGAGGAATATGCCAACAAGAATTTTAAATATTTTAAATTCCACGGTGGGATTCCGTGGAATTTGAACCCGCATCCTCTCGGTTACCGGTGTTTAAAACTAAGTAGGTATAAAATATATGTACGCATGCGAAATGAATCTACGTATATTACATTTAAGGGTTGTTTCGTAGGCACTTTGTTACCGAAACATGCTTAGTAAAAACATTACGTATAACCCGTATTAACTAGGCACCCCGCGTGAAGGGATCGCATACCAACGAGGTGCCTAGTTAATTCGCATAGGTATACTTCCCCGAGGTTACCTCTGCAATATAATTAAAAAGATACTATATTCAGAGTCTAATGATACTAAATCTTTGCGTGTTGATTCGTTAAACATTTTCTAGGTACCTGTATATGACTTAGTCATTTCGTAAAGTTTATTTCGATAAATTCATTAGATATACGGTACAGAATAACAATAACATGCCTACGGTTTGAGTATTATGTTTTAAACAAAAACATACAAATACGTACACTGTCTCTCTGTCTGTTTGTTGTCTTACTAAACTGCTGAGCGGGTCGTAATACGTTACGAACCTATACGTACCTATACCTTCTATATCTATTTTGTTACGAACCTATACGTATACGGTTTGAACAGTGGTAGCCTAGGAAAAGGAGAATAACATAAGCTATGAATTAACGGGACAGCGGGTTTGACACAGATTAGTCACGGGATGGCAGGTAGTATACGATACGTTATTAGCCCCCTCTCATACAATATAAGACCTACGATAATACTGGTTCGTAAAATTCTAAACCAACATCTGAAGTAAGTACCATAAGATATTGTAAATTGAAATAAGACGCGTATCGTCATCCAATATTCGGGTACCGTATATTTAGCTAAGGGACCTCATCTAAACCTCAATATTTATATGGAATGAAAATAAACATTGCGATGATTTATTATTTACAAAATATTCATCGTTCAGTGAGGTTTGAAAAAAAAAAAACTCTAAAATGCCTTCAAATCTTAATTACGGCGACACATTAGCTACATTTGCAACTGGATATAGTTTTAGAGCGAATATTCTGATAATTATGTTCGGATTTGTCTTGGATAGAAACTGAACAAAACTATGAACTAGTTTACTGTGCCCAACAAACCTGCGTTGAGTCCATTTTCGTGTCATGATCAAATTAGAGGGGAATCAAGCAGGTGTGTGGGTGTTGGGTTTGAGTATGGTAAAAGATGTTAGTATACAGATGCGTGGTTAGCATTTGGATTCGATAATAGCTTTCGAGTTTGTAGCCAAGCCTGACCTCAATGCATTTACCAATGTGTGTATGCGGCATAAGAGTATGCTTTGGCATATCCTCATTTCCTTTTTCGTTGAGCAGTCGGGCTTTTATGATTTCGTTTATCGACGCTGTGGGAGTATATCGTTAGTAATGTATAGTAAGCTTTCATCCTCACCCTTTTGTAATAATAATAACGACGCGAACGTAGAGCCGGATTTTTGAACAGAAATAATCACACTTTTATATGTTTATAGCTCACATATTCAACTCATTTGCATATTATGTTATTATTTGAACTCGCCTATCTGATGGTAAGTAATTAACATAGCCTACACGTGCAACAACACCAGGGGTATCGTACTGAAAAAGGACCCAGGGATCCTAGTGCCGTATAATTTGTCTGTAAAAGATTTTTAGCGAAGTTATGTATGAAGCGAACGAGGTGCGTAAGAATCGCGTTTTATAGCGCTCAGTTCTCTCTGCCAACTCCGCAAGGGACCTGGCGTAATATATACATACATACCTTATTGGTCTATTTATAACTTCACGCCAAATCCCATGCGGTGATTCGCATTTTTGGTGCAGTCTAAAAAAATCTGCTGGTAAGAAACAATCTTTTTATCTTCTCTCTGTCCAAATCTGAGCCAATCCTGATATATCCAGACCTACGTCTAACCTGAAGCGATACGTTCACTGTGACAGGCAGAGCGATGGATCCACTGAGCCGAAACATAAGAGTCCTTCTATATCTATTTTGTGTTAACCCGGTTCTGTTTTTTTATTGATAATATTAAAGGATTACGGTTAATGATGTGGTGCTGGAGCAAGGGGATGAGTTTGTATATCTTGGAAACGCTTTTAGCAGCGATTGAAGGTACATCACTTATGTGGAGAGACAAGTGAGCGCAGGGAGTAGCGTGAACGGAGCGTTGGGCAAACTTCTAGGCAGCCGAAATCTAAGCCAGAAGGCACAGCTGGCTGTACACAACGCGGTGCTAATCCCGACGCTAACTTATCGAATGAAAGCTGGGTATGGCAGAGAGAGCATGAAAGTAGAACAAATGCGGTCGAGATGGGAGCATTGCGCAAAATTTGTGGCATAACGCTTGCTGACTGCCTTCGTAATGATGACATAAGAAAGAGAGTTGGTCTGAAAGAGAGTGTCGGTGTTAAGATAAGAAAAGGTATGCTTCGTTGGTTTAGACATATAGAAAGAATGCAAGATGAAAGAATAACGAAACAGATATACAATACGAAAGTGGAAGGATGTAGGAGCCGAGGAAGACCAAGACTAATCTACCATGATCAAATTGGTCGTGTTTTATCTGAAGGTGATGTCAGGAGCCCTAGGAACCTGTGAGCGTGGGTGAAAATAGCTGTCCAGGAATTCCGCATGTGCGTAACTTTTTAAATATAATACTTATTTAAATTTCATGTAGATTTATCATGTTACAGGATGTGATTTATATATTTTAAAGAGATGACTTGATGATGATAGGATGATGATGAGACTTGTGAGATTTATAACGAACTAGCTGCTCTCCATCCATACGTATCCCGGTATCCCGTAGAAACCGCTTCTCCAATTTCTTCTTTTTAGTTAGATTCCTATCGTGATGTTAAATAGCCTTCAATCTTCCTCAAGAATTGGGCTTTGAAATGCAAAAGGATTTTTTTAAATCTAACAGTTCAGAGATTTGCACGTTCAAGCAAACAAACTCTTCCGCTTCATATATTAGTATAGATTCTGTAGGGCTTCGACAAGAGTCCTTAAACAGAAATGAACTCAGGTGAAATCATATCAAGTATCATTATTAGTTAAATATAATGCTGAAAAACGTCTCTATGTTAAAATATAGAGCGAATACTTTGAATGTGTACTTGTACGAGAGTAATTTATTTTCTGATCGAAACGTACGCAAATATTGACTATGAAGCATGTAGCCCACTGTTAGCAGTAATACTGCAAAATGTTTACACATATTTAATGTAGTAATGAAGGTACCTATGATATCAGGATAATGTCAATTTTATGGTATTTCGGTAGTTTGCTTATCTTGAATACTTGAATTTACGAGTACGTCACGAAAAGTACAAATAACTTAAATGTTGATCAGATCCATATAGAACAATCACATAAAATTATTATCAAAATGTAAATTCAGCGGCTAAAAATTATAATATTTAGTTAAATTTTAAGGTAATGTTTTCAGGTAAAAGAAATTTTGCGTGACGTGTGAATAACAAGCTGACTGACAGAATCTTCAAACATGTTTTGACTTCTAAATCGATGGTAGGTAGGATGCAGATAACTTTTATGTTAAAAATACGTTATAGGTACAAATGATATTCTTTTACGATTTTATTATACGTATGTATCGGAGAGTCTATCTATTTCGAACCTACTATCATTGACAGGTGATGTCACAACTCTCTATAAAATGTAGAGCAGAAATTTGCAATTAGAAGTCCAACGTTCCGCATATAATTATTTTGTAGTGAATTAAATTAGTTATAATTCGATTATTTTTTATTGAATAAAATTAGTTATAAGTCGAATTTTACTTAATTTAAATTTGTATAACGATGTAGTTCAAATTAAGTATTTCTAAGAAACCAGAAACTTTACAATGGTGCTAACAATTTCCTTTTGTACTATAACGATGATTTACTACATCCTTGTCAGATTTTCTCTCAATATATTTATGAAAGAGAAGGGTGAAATGGTTTTCTCAGATTTTAAGATTCGTTGATTATTAACAGTTTTTATATGGAGCTCTACTAAATAGAGATATTATACTTATATTTTTATATGATAAACCTCGTCATAGTACTAATTCAAATTAGTTTAGATACTTTTTATTAAGACAGACGAAAAGACGTCAAAAAATCGTCTCATAACAAATCAATTAACATTATATATAATGTGTATTTCAACAGAATAGTATTAGGTAGGTACTTTTGATCCCAATATGTGTTTCCAATTGCTTATCCACTTTCAATTTGCTCGATGATATATTTTCTCTTATACAAAATGACAATTATTTCACATAATAGTTAACTTCTGATAATTCAATAACGGAAATTAAGACCGGCGTGGATTTTAAACCAATGCATATTCATCCAGGCTATTAACGTTTTATCGTTTTACTGCGTAAATATTCCGCGCAAAGTACAAACTTTTAACAAATACCCGTGCGATAGTTGCAAGCTATTAGTTCACTAAGCTCTCTGTATGCTAAGTAGAGTAAATTGTTTGTTAATATACTTTGTTTAAAGTGTTTGGATGAACCTAATTAAAAACTAAAGTCTAGCAAATAGGTATTTAGCAATCTAGGGCCAGTAAGCTATTTGTGTTTTTACCTAATTACTCAACAGATAAGGTTATCTCGTAATTAAATTAAAATGGAATAAAATTCGAGGATTACTCAATCTAATGAAAAATAAACATTAAAATTGATTCATGTGGTCATCTTTTATCAGCGTGCTCAGTAAGACCTGTGAATAATAACGAAGCGTGTGAGTTGTTATAGGATCGAGTCACGTGATGTTCAGTTATAAATATTTGCCTATCCCGTGATCCCTAGTGATCTAGCACGGTTATATAGAGAGGCAGAAAATTAGATCATTCTGTGGAAGGATGCACGCGGTCATACGTAAAAATATATATGTACTGTTACCTGAAGCCATTTAGTCTGAAGCAATGTTATGATACCTGACGTTGCTTACGGCATATATCGGATCGGCGATAGAATTGAGGTATCTTTTCTTTATTAAATTCAATTAAAGTAGGCGTCTGTCTGTTCTGATGATCCAATTAATGGCGGAAGCACACAAGGTAGTTTATAAATTATTATTAATAAGTCGGTAAATAAACTGAGAATAAATCGCAACACGTTTAGTAGGAATGCATTGCTAGAACAGTGAAAATAAGTCATAATGAACGTAAGAATGCTTAAATGCGTAAATATTTTTCCCAATCCCGTTTAAATGAAGTTTGCACTCTGCACAAAATGATAATTCATGTCTGATAAACGGAGTTGCAACGCGTCGGAATTTCCAACAGAATGAACCCGATAACACGTGACAATTCAATTGTATAAAAATCAATAACGTAATAACGTTATTGATGTCTTTCACGTTTGATTTTCTATTGCCATTATCTTGTACTTCGGAACGTTGTTGAAAAACTGAGTGCAACTTGTACATAAGTTGTACTCAGTTTTTCAACATCGTTCAGAAAAAGAAGCGGGCGAATTGACGAGCTCGGTGGCGCAGTGGTGAAACGCGCTGTTACGATACTTTGACACCGACGCTCGTGGGTTCAATTCCCACACAGTACAAACATTTGTGTGCATGAACATGTATGTTTGTCTTGGTCTGGGTATTTTCTATGTCTAATAAGTATGTACAAATATACAATATACAAATATCTTTATTCGGCACAATTTTTGTACAAATGATTTGTGGTTGGAGTCTCCTTTTAAGTATATATATATATACTTGTGCTAGGAAACTCCGCTCCTCCATAACAATTAGGTGTTGGTAAGTACCTATAAAGTTTTGCTATTTATATTAAATAAGTAGTACCTAGATAGATATATGATTTTGCTTAGATTGATGTTGCGTTTGTATTTTATATGTTGTATGACATATACTTAATGTGTATTATGATGTGTGTTGTGTCAGTGCATGTTTAATTGGATAGTGTATCTGTTCTGGAGAATATACTGTATAGTGTATGAGTGTACATAGGATATAATATTTGTGTTGAGTAGTGATTGCCAAATCTATTTGCATATGGCCTCAGTCTCCTCGTAACTTAATGATCCTAAATATGATGACAGCGTTTTTTTACAGCTATAGGAAGTTTTTGTGTATATGTCTATATTTTTATTTATTTTGTTATAGAGTACCGGCGCTTGACCAGCAAACTGTCTCCTAGCAAAATTTGACTTATGATGGCCAATCGCAGCCACAGCGTGTTTTCGTCTTCCATTCAATTTGTCAGGATCATATATTAAAGTAGCGTGAAATTTCAATATCGTATTTAAGATGTACAGTTTCCTGACTGTAAGAAGGTCACATTCCTTGTATAGCTCTGAGGTAGAGAATCTATATGTATTTACAAAAAAAAATATTTACGTATGTTTATCAGTTTTCTAGTACCCATAACACAAGCTTCGCTTACTTTGGGGCTGGATGGCGCTGTGTAATTTGTCCGACAATATTTATTTATTTAATTGCTATGGGACCGTAATACTAGACGCCCTGATATCTACTCACAGAGACCTAGTGTGTAGATTATACATAGAAAAATGTACAGACACCGCAAGTTGAGCTTTAAAATTAAACAGATTTATATTTCAAATATACGTTTTTTCTAGATGTGGACGTATTTGATACTCATTTGATTATCTAAGAAATAAAATCAATTATTTAATATTAACCATACCTACCATAGCTCAGCAGGTACTACTGTGCTACATCTGTCTGGTGGTCAAACTAAATATATCAAGTTTAATTTTGCTACAAGAATTACAATGGCTATGATCATACCTGTACATCTCGTACTTATACCTCAAGATATATTTACAATTTACTAAAATGTTATGATAATTCAAACGGCTGTTTTCATAGTAATAAGCGGCGATGAAAATCAATTGTCCTAGAACCTTGAAATTTTACACTTTATATTTGTTAGGAGCCTTAGAAATCTGCATGCGTGCATGACAAGAGCTATGAAAGTTAAACAAGCGAGTGAGGTGTACATTGACTAAGCCAAATGGTGTTCGGTTTTCTCTAGCCTATCTCGCAAGGGTCTTGGCGTGTAGATGTAGTAATAGTAGTCGTCCATAACAATTTCTTCGTCTACAGCACAGCAATTGACTTGTCTTGACCATATAAAGGTCCTGACTCCAATAATCCAAATACAATCTTGTAACGTCAACAGTTTTAAAGTTGAGCACGACGAGCTCGGTGGCTCAGTCGTGAATAACGCAACTTTGACACCAACGCTCGTGGGTTCGGTTCCCACACAAGGTAAACATTTGTGTGCATGAGCATGTCTGTTTATCTTGGTCTGGATGTTTTAAGAAACGTAGGGCGCATCAAAGCAGCCTGCCTGGTGAAGTACCTCCACCTCACAGAAAACCGCAGCCAAATAACAACTCCCTAGAGGATTGTTGTGTTCCTGCGTGTGAGTGTGTGCACGATGCTGTGTAAGTAGCAGAGGAGGTATCGTGCGAGTGATAATTAATATATCGCAAGCTTTAATAGGTTAGTATATAAAAAAAAGTTAGAACCATTTCGAAACAATGAAGGTGTGCCGCTGCGTTATTGCTGAGAAGAATTAACATATGTTATTAATAGTATGATTTGTTTAACAAATATCAATTAAAGGAGATTATTTGTTGTGTTATTAACCCTTCGAAACCCGGGTGGTCATATATGACCGCGAAATGTATGGGAAAACGTATATAACGAGTTCTGACTGGTCACTGGTGATAATCGGGGACTTTCACATCAGCTGTGTACCATCCCTGCTAAAAGCACATTCAAAATATGTAATCTCATTCACTTGTTTCAACATTACATCATTGCGTTGTCCTGGCGTTCGTTCTGTTTCCTCTCTTTAAAATATATATATGCATTTTCTTCATATTTTGTTGTAAGTTTTTATCCATACAATTATCTTTCATCATTGTGACTTATGTTTGCAGTCTATATGACGTATCTGCAAGGAATACGGAATATCTAGTGACGAATTGTCTGCTTTATGCCGCTGTATAATGCTTTGTGCATGTGCACAAAGCAGACAATTCGTCACTAGATCACTTACGAGCAATTCTACATACGTACATGTCGTGGAGACCTTATATGGACTGTTCCTTGACATGATAACTCATATATGAGTGTATGAACACATATGTGGACTGCATAATACGTAGTAGGTCCTCTCGGTACTATATTACGAAGATCCTTTTGTACAGTCCTGTCAAATGCTTTCTTAAGATCTACGAAAGCTCATAAAATATTTTGGTCTAGCTAGTTTCTTCACGGTTTTCAGAACTGAGAAAACTTGTTTCGTACTTCTTTTATATAGTATCAAGTAAGATATGTATAGATAAAATAGAATTTGAAGATATTATATACATAATATTTCTAGCGCGATCAAGTCTTTCATACGGCATTAAACTTACAAACAACAACATTAGGTCTAAATTAATGTTGAATGTACTGAATTTGAGGTTTCATCCACTGTACTTAATATCTATAGTTTTGTAGTTATGAATGTCGAAATATGTATCAGATGCATGATGCTTACAATCCATTTGTACCACAATCAAATGAACTACTTGATTGCATGAAGACACCCGTTTTTTACAAAAATAGTGCCATGTTATAGCGTCTAAATTATCTTAGCGATTCGACTGATCACTTAAAATATATTTTAATCAATAAGCCGATAAGTGGCGCGATGTGGAACCTTGAACTAGCTAATAAGAGCTGCGCGTTCTACTTTAGGCCCCGAACACGAAAGAGTGAATTGAGTCACTCAGCTATATCAGTCTCATTGGTTCTCCACACGTTATTTTCTTTATGATTCATTCAATTAAAAAGATCATTATAACACATACAGATTCGGGAACTGCAACCGTGTATTAATAAAATAAGATTAAAGAACCAAGGGAAAAAACGCAGAAGTAAAAAGATATCGCTCATACATATCCGAGTAAGTTCGATCGACCGTATAATTTGTGGCGGTTAGAAATCGATTTGTGTTTGCCACGCAGTCAGTGTAGTTATATCGGTAGGTCTTATGTAGTATAAGACTGCATAAGATAATAGTTCCTAAAGTTAAGTATTTGATCGTTTACAAATATGTTTTCGAGTAAAGCGTATAGTATAACTGCAGCCCACGGCTTCGTCCGCGCGTATCCCGGGAGGCCGTTTTTTTTTTACTTTTATACTTTTTTTATCGGCTTCTAATAGTTTGTAACCATCAACAAACATAGAAAATAGAATTTTTCAAATCCGACTAGCGAGATTAGCGCATTCCAACTAAGAAACTCTTCCGCTTTTATTAGTATAGATTTCAGTAGGCGCAAGAATAAAATAATCGTGACCCGCTGGTCAGGGTATTACAATTCTTGGGGTAAATCATAGCTACAATCCAAATGTTAACGAATTTATTTAGAATGACTTAGTAGGACGTGGAAATATTTGAATTTGACTTTCCTCTTGGCAATGGGGGAGATACATGACACAACTTTAAAGTGATAGGAAGTCAATGTGAAGCTCTTCTGTTCGTTATAACTAGATCTGAACTGATTTATTTTGTTCCGCCAACAGTTAGTTGATGCAAAATAGTTGTTGCCATGATTGCTCACCATCTGTAACAGATGATGTGATTTCTGCATCAATTTGACTTCCGTAAAACGACACCTGATTGTAAAGTCTGAATTGTTAATTTCCATGATTTACCATAGAAAACGGGGACAGCATAACTTTAAATATATTAAATATATAAATATTGTCGGACAAATTACACAGCGTCACCTAGCCCCAAAGTAAGCGAAGCTTGTGTTATGGGTACTAGACAACTGATAAACATACGTAAATATTTTTTTTTTTTTTGTAAATACATACTTATTATACATAGAAAATACCCAGACCAATACAAACAGACATGTTCATGCACACAAATGTTTGTACTGTGTGGGAATCGAACCCACGAGCGTTGGTGTCAAAGTAGCGTAACAGCGCGTTTCACCACTGCGCCACCGAGCTCGTCAAATGAACTTTAAATGAAAAGAGTTTAGAATTAAATTTTTCTGTTAGATGATTCCCGGATGAAAGTTGCGCGACGGAGCTATCCACTTCTAGCCATTTTTTATTCAACGCTCAGTTACCTACATGAAATTTCAATAGGGTATTACATGATACAAATATTACTACGTATAGAAAATTGAGGAAGTAATAATTATCATTGATTTAGGTGTTACTTGGGTGTTACTAACAAACTTTCAAGTGGTTAGCTTATCAATTGGAAGTGTATATTCTTTGGAATTCTATTTCTTGAATTCGAAGAGTTTATATCTTTTCTTATATTTTTTTGTGCGGTGGTGGAAACTCTGCCAATAGTCCCATAAACATTTCAATTCAAGATTTATTAATACGGGCTAACGACTGTCGTCAGGGCAAATTCGCTCAACATTAATACACCCACGTGTGCCTAAATTGTAATTTGTGTTGTGTTATTTTATATAACATATTATTTTGCGTCCTTTTAGTTGGAAACTAAGTAAACCTTGTACTATGGGTATAAGATAAATGATAAACTTAAAATTATCTTATTATTAATTAGCGACTGTCGTCAGGGCAAATCGGGTCAACATTAATACGCACGTGTAAGTACCCAAAATTTTGTTTAATTGTGAGTAAATATCTTCTTGTTTAGAACCTTAAAATCTTAGAACCGAAAAATCTTGTACTATGGGTGCTAGATTGTTGATAAACTTAAAATGAAGGCAATAAAATAGAATATGCGCGATCGAAAATCGAGCGTCGTGCAAAATTCGTGACATAACGCATGTACATCGCGTTCACGTATGTAACTAAGATGGTTCGAAAGAGAGTATTGGTGTTAAAGAAAGAACGAGAAGAGGCATGCTTCAAAAGTTCGAGTATGTAGAAAGAATGCCGAAGAAAAAATGACGAAATATTTATGTAAACAACACTCATGTACAGTACACCACGGTTGTTATGACGCCTTATCCCAAGCTTCCTAATACGCAGGCGTGCACACGCACGTACAACGCTTGGACTCTGTAATAAACACCGTATAAAGCCTTCTATCTAATTCTCTCGCACGTTAATACTATGGATATATGTCTCTTTTTACAAATCACAACGATACTAAAGAAGCTCTCACTTCACTTCAAGCGAATGAGGTGTGTAAGAACAGAGTTACGTGGCGCTTGGTTCTCTCAGTCTACCAGACATTTTTATTTCATACACATTAAGTTGATTTATCAGTCATTGAGTTGAATTAGACACATATCTTCTTCGGTCTTGAGCCAGAACGGATTTATAGCAATTTAAAGTCCTTCTAATTAATGCCAACCACAGGTATCTGTCTTACATTGAACAATGGCAAGTAAGTTAAGTAATAGGTCACCGATACAATTACGGAGATGCGGTCAAACCACAGGCTTGCACGGCAATGTTATTTATGCTTGTCCATTTAGGGTTGCACACCGAAGGATTAAGCAGATAGGGACATCATGTCTAATAAATGATGCCTGTTAAACTGGTTGCCTCTCTGCCCCTCACTGCATTATTTTGTAAGATCGTAAATCTTTAAAACAGTAACTGATCCCCTGAATGACTAAGCCTAAACCATTGAATCTAAACTTTCGAAATTTGTAAATTGTAGCCGTTAGTTTTTAATGCAGGGTGTAGCACTAAAGCTTTTTTTATATAAACAACTATGGGGCTAAGTCAGATATCCCAAAAACACACTTGTTCCATACCCATTAACCTGCTGAAATACTATGTTTTGACTTCAGTATCGATCATATATGAGTCGAGTTACATTATGATTTCATATGATACCCCATATACCAACTCACTCCGCTACTATTTTATTAGATATATGCATATATATAACAATTAAATGCTTTCGTCATATCTTAACACACGTACTTACTCGTCGGTAGAAACAAGTAGCGTATAATTTATTTTCAATTACGACAAACCAATACACACTGGCTCTAAGATATATTGCTTGATCGGGAGCCTTTTTTCAATCGCTATCGATCAACATAAGCCGCGTGGGGGCGGCTAAGCTGGCGCTTAGTTCTTTGCAGCGGCGAACGGCGTCATACAGATTTCAAAGACTTCTACCTAAAGCCAATAGCTAATTTGTACAAGATAACGTCTATACCTAGGATAACGTTAATCTTAAAACCAATTCGCACAGGTTCGTATTGCTAAATACAATACGACATTTACGAGTAACTACTAGCTAATTTAAAAAAAAAAAAAATAATTAAAAATTAATTTTGTACGCAATAAAAATTTTTAAAAAATAGTTATGACTTCTAAGTATTCTATATGTGAACTATTTTATGTAACGCGGCATAGCAAACGACCATATGGTTGGTTTTGTTTCATATAACGGGAGCCATGCAAGCATACGGTCCACCTGATTTAAGTGGCTTTTATTAGCATATGAAAGCTGGTAATAGAGTACACCTCTGCTATTAAAACAGCTACTCCTTAAGAGGTTGCTGGTGACCTCACCCACACGCAAGTACACAACAGCACTCCAGGGAGTTGTTATTTGGCCGCGGTTTTCTGCGAGGTGGAGGCACTTCCTAAGACGGGCTGCTTTGATGCACCCTAGCTCTCTAATAGCTTTTTAACTACTATATCGGTTTTCCAATAAAGTAGTTAGAATGCTATTTGAGCGAAACACTTTTTACTGTTTAGATATACTTATAAGGTTTCGGATTTCCAATTGCTGTTCAAAACCGAACAAGCTATACAGGAGAAACCAGATAGTGGAGCACTAAATAGATCAATGTAATAAAATGTATATATAATTCTACAATTTAAAAGTACAATTTAAACTATCAAGCGCTAATCTACTCTCTAAGTGAATAACGTAAATAACAAACAGTAACGTAATTCAATATAGTTTACAAAATTCCCATTTCCTTGAAGTTGTACTAGATATAAGTAGTTCAATTGAAACAGGCCCTTTCACGATGATGTCAATAATATTGCCCCGATGTTTAAATCGTAATACATTGGCTAGATATTCTTTGTATATGTTCATAGGAAATAGAGGGGCGGGTATACAATCATTATTCACAGCGTTATTGATTATTGTTGACCAAGGTGGGTTTGATTTCTTTTTAAAATGTGTAGTTTAATTTAATTTTAGGTTATAACTTCAGGTCATCTGATCACAACGGAAGTTTAATTCTGATGTATAGATGTACTGTACATTAGAATTAAACTTCCGTTGTGATCACATCGTGAACTATGATCAGTTATATCTTTATTAAATTTCTACATAAATTTCTAGCCCCTACCTACAGTTTGGAAGCCTGTGATGAAGACAGACAAACGCTAAGGTGAAGCAATAAATATTTCGTTTTTTGATGTTACGGCTTACTTGTGGACTTTGTGTGCACATGCTACATGATAATTTGGACTTCTACATGGAGTTACTTTGAGAGGTATAATAGCTCGTCTGGATCTTTATAAAGCCATAGCCTGTGTACGTGGTGATTTTCACGGTTCTAGTGAAAGACGGAAACACCACGACTAGTACCAACGGCTTTCAGAAAACCGCAGGTAAATAATAACTCTCGGGCGTCGTTCTTGCGTCTAAATTAGATTAAGGATTTTAGTCCCTCAAGTTTCACCAGTAGATCTAAGAGGATGTTTTTCTACTGCCAGTACTAAAAACGTGGTATGGTTAGTGGAAGTATACCATGAAAGAAATTTTAAAAATTGATTCTTTCTCGCTATACTTGTTGACAGTTTCAAAAGAAAATAATTTTTTGGCCCTCCGCCTGTAAAAACAATTTCCTTAGGCCATGTTCACGAATTTTAAGTGGACATCCTACTGGTGAAATACATGCCGCGTTGTGAAAAGCTACTTATCATTTTGAATGTCTCTCATTTGTTACAGTCGATGGTAGCCATCTAGTGACTCGGAACTCGGAGCAGATTGTCTTCGTATTTTATGGAGACTTTTGGAACGGAGACTGCGACCAACGATATGATTTCTCAGGTTACGTAACAAAATGGTAGAAAACGAACCTATATTGTACAGAATAAGCACGTTTTGTTTCGTCTGTCTATCCAGACAGAGATTAATAGTAATTTTAGAAATATATAACTTATTTGTAAGTAGATTCATTCTTAAAAATAAATAAAAAATAAGAGAAAGAAAAAGAAATTAAATTGCTTTTCGGTTCGGCAATTAGACACGCCATACAAGTTTAAAATGATATAATCTTATTGTATTTTATTCATTTCTCATACTTTCTGTTCTTCTTTTTTTAATTACTAGCATTTCGAAAATAGCCATTGGCAAGAAATGCCGAATGAAACTTGCCAATGTAGGTCTCTTTTCAATTGAATTTACAATAAATCAATATTAGTATAACAATATAATAATAATGATGACGAATGATTAAATAATAAAAAAATATATGGGATTTTATTATAAAAATAATAAGAATGAATGAATATCTAACGGATATCTGTTATCCGTTAGATATTCATGGATTTTATAATAAGACCCTTTTACAAGATATATTCATTTTAAGAGTAGCTGATTCGAAAGAGACAAGATATTAGATCTAGGAAGGCCAAGACACACCTATCACCCCTAAATTGGTCGTGTATACGGTTTATAATTATAAAATATTTCAGGGTAAAGGTGCTCTGAATTGCCTTCGGATAGAAGCTATAACTTTGTTTCTTTTTTCAAAACCATGAATTAGATTATAGTATATGTATGCAAGGCCGACAGATTGACATCAATTTTAAAAGTAAAAAAAGTAAAGTTTAAAATATATATTCCACGTACACACTCGATGCTTCTACGATTTATTATAAGTATAGACACTGGAGTGGATTATCAAGTTATCAGAAATAGTTACATAGTCAAGTCAAGTCAAGTCAAAATCTTTTTATTCCGTAAAAATGGCTACATTTGTTTGGAATCGTCACAATTTTTTTCCCTACCGTGCAGTTTATGACTAGGTGAGCACTGATAAAAATACTGCCAAAAAACTCAGGCATCCCTCTTTTGGTATCCAAACAAATTTACATATTTTATTAATTACATTATAATTGGATCGACTCACTCCCAGGCATTTTTATCATTAATATAGTCAGATACTTTATAATATGCCCTGCTACACAATTTGGCTTTAATAGTAGTTTTAAATTTGTTAATTGACAATTCTCTTATATTGCTGGGAAGTTTGTTATAGAACCGTATACATTGCCCCATAAAAGAATTACTTATTTTGTGGAGACGGCTTGCATGTAAGACAAGATTATGCTTATATCTAGTATTTATGCTATGAGTATCACTCTTTTTACAATATTCATATTCTAAGAAATACATGAACTTAATAGAAAGTCTGCAGAAAAAAACGTGTGCTACGAGTATATTATCATTCTGCTTTGGTATATTTTATGAACCCCAAGTAGTCAATATGCGTAAGTAATATTATTAAAACTCATGTGAGTCAACATTAAGTAAAGGAAATAACTACGCGGCTTTTCCGGTTTATACGTGAGTGCCATGTTAATTTATTTAATTATATTAATATTTTCAAAAGAATAAATTAAAATGCTCCATCGCAGTATTGCGTAAAGTCAGAAATAGATGTGAATAAGTTTTGTTGTATTTGTTTTCAGTATTTATTACAACACCATTGCTATACGGATAATATTATGCATGATATACCGATTAAGTCGATATCTCTCGACTATGCGTCGATGAGTACCGAATTTCTGAGAATTTGGGCCAACGAAATTTCTTCAGGGTACAAGTATGAGGAATCATCGTAAAAAAGCGCTATGTTTGCATCATTATTTTAATATATATTCCTAGTACAAACTCTCTTTGCCACTCTAACATTCCCTATGCGTTATATAGTATTTAACGTATAGAATAACGTAAAGAAAACCCTTATACGTAAAGAACTATACAACCCATAGTGTTACAAACGCACGAGTGGCACATCACAGGTGGCAAATGACTATGAAGTATGGTAAATATCTATAACTTCATTCCAAAAACCTCTTGCGGGGAAGGCAGGGATTGTGTAAGTATCGTAACTAACTACTTATTATCAAATCAAAATTTGTGTCTAAACAAAACTAAAATATACAAAATATTAAAAGTACACGTATTTTACCCCTTAAAGAGAAGTTACGGTAAGTTTTTAATAAGAAACAGTAAGTAAAAACCATTTTTTATATACAACGCCGGAAGAGTATATGATGCACTTTATATGAAGTTGTTAAAGTAGCATATGAACGCAACTGCTAGGAACTTACTGCTAATCTCATTCATTCGCAAGAACGCAAAGAACCTCCAAGGAGTTGTTATTTGGCTGCTTTGAAGCACCCTAACTTCCTTGAAAATACTCCATACCACATATGTTGATGCACACAAATATATGTCTTGAGTGGAAATCGAACATACGACCGTAGTGTTAACGTACCCATTGCTAACCATGTGACTACAGGACCCATCAAAAGGACGTGTATTCATATTTCGTTTCCTTCCATATCAAGTTACTGTTGACTTATGCAGGAAAATGAAATATAAACAGGGTACGGTAATGACTCTGTCTAATTTATTCTTGCATTGTCCAGCTCGATCGATGAGCCAAGAATAGAAATAACAGGTCAACTTTAAAAGTCGCTAATTATACCTGCACAACACTGTGTTTATATCGAAACTTGTCCGATTAATGCGTGCGAGCGAACGCAAAGGCTATATGCTGAAGTTAGTTTGACTTTACAAAGAGATGGGTCGATAGGTGCTTCGCAAACACCGTAGTCAGTTTTAGGGGGAACACCTTTCAGTGTTTACCTCACGGAATTAGTTGTTTGTATTTCTACTAGCACGTACTATACAAGACGCAATCATGAGCCGATATCAACCCCTCCTGTGATATACATGCGTCAGATCTCATAGCACGCGACGCAATGATTTTTCTTGTCTTGTAAAGTTAGAAAAAACCATAGAAATACGTGGCTATGCATAGGTTGGCGCTTTTGTGATCACGTGGCGATGAGTAATACGTTACGTAACTACTAGCGTTCCGTGTAAGCATTCATAGAAAATAACGTGGCGCAGACGTGACGACAACGCACCGAATACGTCTCGAGTAAACGCTGCGAGTAGACGTGTACTTAGTTGTACATGGCGCACGGCTAACTTGGCATTGTCGCGACTGACGTCAGCGCTACCTACGATTATCAATCACATGTGAAAGCACACTTGAAGGAGCGGATTATTCTGCATAATAAAGACATTTTCCTCGATAAGGTTGTTGAGATATAAGTGGTTATACTTTATTTAGAGATAAAGTCAACCACATCTATTGCAATGCGAGGAGTATCGCTCAAACACAGCCAGCCTCGTTGCAACAGCAGTAAATCCGCAGGAGCTTATGGTAAACTTAATCATTCATAGGAATGTAACAGCCCTCATGGAAGTTGTTATTTGACTGCGATTATTTACGAGGTGCTTAAATCTGCAGTAAAGTGCAGGGTGCACTACGTGTAAGTGAGATTAACCATGACTCAAAAGGTAATGAGACACTTACACCAAAAAATATATTTTGTATCATATTGCAATTAGCCTAATTGCAATATGCAGATACAAAATATATGTTTCTTTGATCTAGGTTAAAATTATTTTTGTAAGTATTAGGGTAAATAAGTCACCGAATTGATCTTTTGACTGTTTGATTTGAATATCTACTCAAATCAAACAGTCAAAAGATCAATTAGGTGACTTATTTCAAATATCTATATTAAATTATTAATTAGATATTTCTATATAGTTAATAATTAGACTTATAAAAGGTTTCTATATATCGTTTAGGTAGTCTACAAACGCTCGTGAATTGCAACCCCTGTTGCGTATTGTTGTGAGGTGTTCTCGTTTAAGAAAATTGGATGTATACTCACACCAGAGACAACAAGGAAATTCGAATTCGAAAATGCCGATAATTTTACAGGATAATACAAGGCCATGGTATAAAGAACTCTCCTGGAAGGACCTTCTTTCAGCGAGCTACGTCCTTATATATATGCATTGTAACTAACCTGTTTTTTGCAACGATTTTTTTTTTCAGAATGTGATTGAAGTATCATATCGTCTATATCAATAAGCAAAGATAAAACCTGTTCAGTTCCATTTTCCCCCTGAAACAATATTCTTTTTTTGTTACCAATAAAAAAAATCGAAAGTAGAATTAAAAAAGTTGAAATCTTTTAAATCAAAACATGTTTGTATACATCAAAGTGTAAATAATAATTTGGTCGAATTTCGTGCATTGGGGCGGACTATTCATGTCAATTCATAATTCAATAATTACGACATGGAAAATGATATATTACACTAACGTTATTACTTCATCATAATATAATATTAGGTTCTTAAATGTGAAATTGGCGTTTTGTCAAACTGGCCACTTTGATCCCGAATATCTAGCTTGTGCTTAGGAATTCTAAATTCAAATTTCTTTCTAATTTAGGTTTATGTATTTGTGTTTCGAATTTAGTGATTCATTTGTTTTTATGCCAGTTGATTTTTCTTTAACATCGGTTTGTTCACAATATGGAAAACCTAACATATTGCGTTATTTACGATGACGAGTTTCATGGCACCAACGCTGCAGAAACAGTTTAAAGGATTAATAATGTGTATGGGGAAGCTAAAAAAGTAAAAGAAATCACGGTACGTTTTTGGTTCCAACGTTTAAGTACTGAAAATTTTCATTCACAGAACAAACCCCACAGACGGCCGGAAATCCTGGTTAACAACGAAGAATTAAAGGTAATCGTGGAAGCAGATCCATCGCAAACCATGTCAGAGCTAGCGACAGGCTTAGGTGGGAGTAACAAAACAGTTTAATTCACTTGAAATAAACTGGAAAAGTGAAAAAGTTCGAGAAATGGGTACCGCGTGAATTGAGTGAAGCACACTAACAAACACGCATTGAGTGCTGCGTTATATTGCTCAACCGTCACAATAACGAGGGGATATTAAATCGTATTGTTTCTTGTGATAAAAATGGATCCTGTACGTCAATCAGAAAAGTTCATCACAGTGGTTGAACCCAGGAGAACCGGCTAAATCATGTCTCAAGCGAAAGTTCACTCAGGAAAAGGTGCCGGTGAGTGTTTGGCGGAGCAGTGCTGGTCACGATCATCTTTGACACTAACGCCAAGCTCACCGGCACGTGGAGGTGTCTCCCACTCTCTGTTACCAATGGAGAACAGGTGGTACAGTAATTAGTTATCCCGTTTCCTAATCCAGTAGGATGGCGAGGTCCGCTAACTAAGCCTAAGTCCGGATTTTTACATAGAGCGACCGCCGTCAGATTTCCACAACCCAGAGCGAAAACCATTAACCATATTATAGAGTAACCCCTGTCTCTAGGCAACTATTATTTACAGTTTATATTGTGTGCCAACAACCCCAAGGCTTTAAGTTTTCTAATAGGCATGGTGTTTCCCTAGCAAGTTAACTGTGAGTGTAAAATTAGGTAATACTTATGTTCAACCTACAATATCAATAGTACAGGTATTAAAGTATTTCAATTCAAACCGATTTTAGTGTATGTATGTATATCTACACGCCAGGTCCCTTGCCGGGTAGGCAGAGAGAACCGAGCGCCATAAGACGCGGTCCTTGCACACTTCATTCGCTTCTTTCACATTCATAGCTATTTTAATAAACCTTTTATATCTACTATACCAACCCTAACTTATTCCACTGCAGGGATACGGGTCTCCATTCAACCGAATGTGTTTAGAGCACACTGCACCACGCTGCCCAACTGCGGATTGGTGGAGGCCGGTGTTTTTAAGCCGCCTGAAGGTCGTTGACTTGCTTAACGACTGTCATCTATCGGCAACAGCCGAGTCCGACGGCTTAACCTGATTTAAAGCACGGAGAAGCTTGAAATTAGACTGATTGTAAAAACAAAAAAAATATTTTTAAAAATAAACTCAAGTTGTTGCTGCTTAATACTTATCACAGTAAAATAATGTGAAAGCACTTCATGCTAGGAATGTTGCTCATATGCCACAATACAAAATTACTATTAAATAATTAAGTGTAATAAGTATATGTAACGTAATGTAAATTAACATACTGCATAGGTACATAAATAACGAATCAGTACGAGTATGTAACAATTAAAAATAGGAAAGAGTGTATAAACTCGCCAACAAACTGTTATAACAGTTTGGCGAACATAACAATTTGTACTTTGTAACTGTATCATGTAAATAAAAAAAAAAAGAAAGGTAAACCCATCAATAGTTAGGCTGCGGTCGACGTTGCTTAACCTGCGTATTCGGTTAGAAAGACACGCATAATGACGCTATCGAGCTCTCACTGATCATATGAACATATCATGTTACTCGGCAGCGATTATGCAGCTATACCATTCGAATAACATCTTTTGTTCTATTTTATTATTCATCACGATCAACATGTTGTCGTGATGAATAATAACTGTTGAATAATAAATATCGTCGAACAAATTATACAGCGCCATCTGGTCCCAAAGTTAACGAAGCTTACGTTATGGGTATTATACAACTGATAAACATATGTAAATACATATTTTTTTGTATACAATTACTAATGATACTTTGAAATCACCCAGACCAAGACAAACAAACATGTTCAAGAACACAAATGTTTGTCCTGTGTGGAAATCGAACCAATGAGCGTCGCTGTCAAACTACCATTACTAACCACTGCGTCACCTAGCTCGTCAATCACCGACAAGTATCTGTTTATCTTTTTAATGTTTATACGTGAATATTGTATATTTTTTGTACAAATTCCTTTCTAATTCACTGTGCTGTCTGCACAATTCGCCCCACCGAGCATCAGCGTAATCAGGATTTACAGTCACGGCCACCAGAATGACAATAAACAGTAAAGTTTTGCTGTTATAGGCTAAAATTATGGCCCTAACGAATTTAATCCAAAGAAATTAGAAGGAGCGGGAAGTTTTGAAAGTCGACTTCAGAGAACAATACTATACGTTCTTTATAATCTTCAAACTGCATGTAACATGGTGCTTAGCGTACAGTGTATATGTGTACAATAGCCATAAAATCAATTTTTATATGGCATAGGATTCCTGGGGTAGAGCATCAGCATCCACTGCTGAATATAGGCCTTCCCCTTAGACTTCCACAGTGATCGATCCTGTGCAGCTTGCATACGTCTGCGATCTTCACAAGATTGTCTGTCCATCGTGTGGCGCCATCCAACGCTGCGTTTTCTGGTTCTTCGTCGCCATTCGAGAACCTTTCTGCCCCAACGGCCATCGTTTCTCCGAGCTATGTGGCCTGCCCACTGCCAGTTCAGCTTGCTGATCCTTAGAGCCACGTCGGTAACTCCACTCCAACTCCACCTATCTCTCAAAGAAACTCCGAGCATGGCTCTCTCCATCGCACGCTGTGTAAACTAGAGCATTTGTGTGAAGCCGATAGTAAGGGACCACGTTTCTGTGCCGTAAGCCATCACTGAAAACATACACTGGTCGAAGACTGAAGAAGGCCTGGGATTAATGTAGTTTAAAAATATAAAAAAAATGTAAATGATGATTATTTAGATGGTAATATAACCTAAGCTGGTCCAACGAGTCGAAATTAAATGGATTAGCAACCATTGAGGATTTTCAAAATACTTCCGACCTTCATTGTCACTCCAGTTCAACAAAATACGAGTATATTTGTATTGTTATCAGAGCTTCAGTCAATTGAGAAATTTCTTGATCATACAAAAATGTTAGAAACAGTTATAATGTAGTCTCAAATGCGGTTCCTTTCCTGGTAGTATTATCCTCTGTGGCATACGTAGTTCCTTCGTTTTGTTGCAATCGACAGCGCATTGCAGACGAATGTACGTGACCGCCTCCCCAATTCTGAAGCTCCTAAAAGTGAGCATTGTGTAAGTTATTTCCAATACTGTGAAGCAATAACGTTAATGGTAACGTAATATCTTTTGTGATGTATCTCTTTATATAATAAAGTGAACCTCGCCCCCATTCGAACGTTGCACAAAGAACCAGAGGGTCTGATTCCAAATGAGAATTTGAACTTGAAACAAATTCGGAGCAAATGCAAAGTCCGTACGACTATAGGAGACTGAATGTTAAACTGCTTAACGAGCGCCCTTTACATCATCACGGTTCGTTTTTGTGAGTATGCGTTGGGTATGTCTGTGTGAGGGCAAACGATTCTCATCGGTAATTGTTCGCATGGTAACTTGTATATATTGTTTGTATTAGTAATGTACTAACAAACATTCTATCTACACTTCATAAAAAAATAAGTGCGTGTAGATCATTGAGGTATTATGTACTACGTACGTTAGTACATAGTAGTTCAATGGTGTAGACTTCATTTTTCCATCTGCTAGAAATATGCACAGCAAGTACCAACACTAATTTTTAATATTCAGTTCCTAAATCTATATGGATGAAATTAAATACAAGTATGAGTCAGATTTCGTTTAGCTGTTCAATTATTTTTTTAATCAATTCTGACATCAAATGTATGGTTTGCCTATATTGATTACACATAACCGTAAAACGGGTTTCTTATCAATAAAAATAAGTGTTTGCTCTTGTGTAATCAAATAACGATAACATATATAATGTAGGTAACATTATATATGTTATCGTTATTATTATTTTAGCTATTGTTGAACATAGATCCTTAGATAAAATGTTGTAATTCCGTGTATTACAGTGGTTTTGAACGCGTTATGACGTCGATCCTCGGCACCGTTGCATTCGGCGCATTGCAGACAAAAGCGCCCGCCTAAATTACCTACTGCCGAATCAACTGCCCCGGTAATTTAGCCACCATTGCATCTATGTCTTTTAATTTCTCTTGGGGATTAAAGGCTGTGAAATATAAAATGAAAATGGCGATAAATCACTAAATTACCGTCATTTCAATATTTTTCGTATATGTATTATGTCATATATACGTATATTTTTTATATTTCATTGGAAGATTAATCTCCTGTGCAATTTATTTCTATCGCGTTATCCCTACCGATACCGATAAATAGATTTTTCCGCTTTTACTTACTAGTATACTTTTCCATGTATCTTTGTTGTTTAATATATAACTATATAACCGTAAACACGTGTAGTCACATACAGGATTATAGCTTTCGTACGATCTCACGGAGTAGCTCGTTGATAGAGAGTTGTATACCATCAATAAAACTATGTTAATTGTATAGGATACACGAATTGTTTTAAAGTTACATAATTAAAAGGTACAGCTCGCTATGCTCAATGAAGTACTGGTCCGTAAGGTTATTTTTCATCAGAGAAAACGTCGTTGGTAAATGTGATCAATATGCCGAAAGACAGTCGCTTTGGAATTAAAATAAAAACCACTAGATATGGCTGCCTAAAAATCTGCATATATCGAGACTTCTTTCTAGCATTATCTCGTTTCCTAATTCGTAAGTAGCCTCATAACATTCTCGAAAACTTTTTTAATTACATTGTTGTACATTACATACAATTTGTTGACATGGAAAGTGATCTCGTATAAAAAATAATGAGATGCTTTTTTCTCATAGATTGCTTACTAGAATAATAAATATATATTCATTTATATTATATTATATTTCCATGATACGTAAAAAATTATAACGTACAAGTACAGTAGATGAGATTATATATATCTTGGAAGCACGGAATGGAGACTATACCACTGATATCAGTGCTAGGAATAGTGTGAATAGAGTAATTTATAATTTTAATTGCCACGGGATCATAAAGTTGTACCTCGCCATCTATACCAACGGTATACCGTCACAAATTAAATAAAGTGCCATTCGTATCTAATTAGAATAAGTAGTAAGCGGACACTCTGACAGCTTTTCAAAGGTCATCAGTACTACAACACTTCTAACCGAAAGCTATCACCAAAGCGTCATTGTTCTGTCGGCTTTGAAAGCCGCTATGTCATATTTGTTTGGGAGTACTGGTTAGTTATTATTATATTATGCAGGATAACATATAACATTCAATAATTTTGGGATGTTCCGTGTTACTTCTCAATAGGGTTGAGTTTAGATTGGCACCGCAGTGTATATTGTCTTACCTCAATTAACGCAACCGTCCCCTGTCTCCCGCATGCCCCTTGTGATTTACATTCGGCTATTCTCTGAGCGCGGTCATTATTTTGTCAAAAATGTTACTAAGGATTATTTTGAGGACAAGATTTTAGTACGTTTTCACTATGATGCCAAACATTATGAAATAAAAACTTTAGTAAAAGTTAAAGCAACAGTGGGAATATCGATTGTTCCTAGTTTTTAAATTAAGAGATTTTGAAAGTGTACGAGTGTATGTAATGTTATTTTTTATACACGTACACTGACATATACACTTCATAAATGTAAAACATTCTCTACGCTATTTTATTGGCAGAGCTGCGATAGCCAGCGGAGCAACATTACCCTCAAAATTGTCGTTTGGGGTAGACTGATGTCATCCAGCTAGCGTTTAGACGGTAATAGTGAGAAACTCCAAAATCGACACACTAATAGCTAACATATTGTAGTTTTGTATCCTTTAATTTGAAATTTAAATGTTCGTTGGTGAGGAAGAACGCTCCAAAATCGTTCCAATTAGAAAAAAAAAACATATGGGAAAACGTATGGCCGGCCACTCTGCAGTGCAGAGTCTGCACTGCGCTCCCATCAACAGAAAAAGTAACAGCACTCGTCGCTAGATGTCGTACAGGGTTCCATATATTTAAAAAAAATTAAAAATAAAATAATTAAATATTTTTTAAATTTAAAAAATATCAGCTCTGCCTACACAGCTTGCTGTTATTTACTAGTTATTTAAATTTTTACACCGAAGACTAAAAATCTTTGTTGAAAACTTACATTTGGAGATTTTTGACAGTAAAACAAAAACCAGTTCAGTAAATAAATGTCGTAAATACAGTTATTTTATTTTTATCTGTTTGTATCTATTTCAACGTGAAAAGTCGATCTATATGTTGTAGAATAAAATAACAAAGATGAGCATTATGTTCAAAATTAGCTTTCCTTGCGATATATCTAAATATTGCGAACAGTTTTACACATTCAAAGAAGAATGCACGAATACTATTTTTAGAAATACACAATTAATACACAATCTATATGAGCGGATTTAGCGAGTACTTTCATAAATGACATGTTTCTTCAGCTCCTTGCAAAAATTATCTAAGAGATCCAAGTTGCTAGAATCATCCATTCATGTGATGATAGGATCACTCAAATTTTACCTCAAAACCTACTTAAATTCTATACTCTGTCGTCTTTACTCATCTAAAGTCAATACAAGCCTTACATAAAACATCTAATAATCAAAACACAGCAGAAATGCATTAAATTCCTTATTATCGATAAAACAATTATCAAACGAGCGCATAAAAAAAGCGACAGGGAATTCATACTCAAACAATGGAATCAAAATGGTCGCGTAATAGTTGGGAGAGAGTGCCGTGAATACTTAAGTTGTGTAATTAACTTCATGCGAGGTATTCCTAGGAGACTACAATATGAGGTGCTTCAAAAAAGATTTTAAAAGGGCGGGTATTATTTTAAGAGTACATAACTGCTTGCAATGAGGCAGATAGGCTATTTTCAATTTATTAGCATAATAAATAAAGATGTTGTTTCAAAGCAGGTGTCCTTGCTAATTTATTTTGCAAAAAGCTGGTTTTCGTATGGATGCTATCTTGAAATTATAACATTTTATCATTATTATTTTATTTTATTTAGGTAATCAATACAGGTTTACATATACTATATATATATATATACTACATATATATATATACTATATATATATATATATATACATAACCCAGTTACATTATTTATAACTCGAGAATAGCGGGACAGATTTTTATGATCTCTATTTTGTTTGACTTGTCCCCGAATAGCAGAAAAACTATTAAAACATGGAAAAAATTACCAAAAAAATATTAAGAATATTAATTTTCTCGTACATTTTATGTGAAACGCCTTTTTTATAAATATCTCAAGAACGAATTGATAAATTTCATTGAATATATTTTTGTTCGTCTTGGCGAATACTGAAACACTTCCAGCGACAACATTGACGAGTTTAATTTCGATTCGCGAAGGCAATTCGAAAACTTCAGTAAAATTCTGCCACTTAAACTTAAACGAACGTTGCCTCTGATATGCCATGCTCACAGAGGTATATTGGAACGCTCATCCCAGATACTTCAACTTTGGGAGCAAGGCAATATGGTTCCTGATCATGCGGATGTGCGATCTGCTGATGCTTTGTATCGTATTTACACAGTTTATTCTAAGAGTAACGACTGCTTCCACTTGCGGTTGTTGCTGGCGAATGTTCGTCGGCCGACATCATTTGGATCACTTCGAACTGTCAATGGTGTAGTGTGCCCATTATTTCATGGTTCATATCAACAACTCAATTTGCTTGAAAACGATACTCATTGGGATATGACAATCGCTGAAGCAGTTGTTTATTTCCAAGTGCTTCGCACGGAAACCACATGAGTCGTAGAACAAAAATGTGTACGTATTTCAAAAGACATTTTACATCGAATTCGTGTCAGTTCAGGGAATCCCCATCTCGAGGTGAATGAAGATACATAACCAGGATTTGATTTTAATCGAAGACATGTGGTACATCATGTGCGGTAGTTTGTTAGTTAAGAATGCTATACTACCAAATCTTGGAATGAACGTAGCTTTTATTGGAGAATTGGAATGTGAACGTGAATATGTTCGAAATGCATTGAACCAATCAGTTGGAACGAATGTATCATAAAACCTCAACAGGAGGAAGTGTACGATACTTTAACAAAGGCAATTGATGATGGCTTTGTTTTCCTTGATGCGCTCGGTGGAACTAGGCAGTAGGCATTCCTGGTACTGCATCCGAATTTGCTGTTCCTTCTTCTAGGATAGCGGTCATGTTACTAATAGGACGCATACAGCGTTGAAATTATCGCTAAACCTTCAAACGACTAAAAAACCGACATCCAACATTGCAAAACTCGGCAAGAACCAAATTTTTGATAACAAGTAAGATCATTATCAGTGATGAATACCGTATTTAAACGCGTATTAAAAGCACTCATTTAATGATCTGGGCAATGACTCGAGATGTTTTGGAGGCGCAATGATTCTACTGCCTGACCTGTTTCGATATCTGCCAAATACTATCAGTCATTTCAAATCATCCGCTACCGTTGAAAAAAACGCTTGCCTCAAATCATCAACTGTGTGGTGCTATGAGACGAAATTTCAGTTGACAGCAAATATGCGAGTTGCAATGCTAAACGATCCATCTGCCGCAGGTTTCTCCAATCAATTACCGACTATCGATATTGGCCGTATTCCTTTCGATGAATTTAACGGATTGATTTCGTTTCGATCGCTTCCACCGAATTTTGCAATTTTTTTTTAGTGAAAGGCGAGCTAATCAACGTTCCCGAGCATCTTTGATGACCACGAAAATCACAATTAGTCGAGTGAATGAGAAATTCTTGCGGCAAAGAACAAAAATGAAAAACATTTAAATTTCATAATTCAAAATTAAATCGTTAGTCTACTGCAATCGTTCACATTTACCGACTATGTAATAAACCAAGACGAAGCAACCAGCTATACAACTGTATGTGTCATGTGCTCATTCGACTAGCCTGACTTGCCTCCGCACACTATTCAGCTGAAGATTAGCTCGGCAGTCAATTCAACGAAGGGAATCGACTCGAATGCAACCCATCCAGCAAATTGCCTAATATAAAGTAGTACAATAATGGTACGAGAATTATTTCGTTCGCTTCTATAAAGCTAATGTTTTGCTGCCATCTGAATTACATTAGTTTTAATATAATTAAAATACTTCTCATTTATAGTTTTGAACATTTATTATACCTACTTAACTCATTTTGACTATTTATATATTTATATATAATATTTATATATAATATATTTGTCTTAATAAAAATAAGTTAACACAACATTTATTGAATGTGAGGCGGTTTGTTATTATATAAAGGAGTGAAGAGAATTTTAGAGGATCGGCAAGGCAGGCCGTATGCTTGTTTGTCTTAGTGGTATAAAAATAATGTTGTGTACTTGCTCATACATCGATAGAAACTATTCTATCAGGGAAAGGGGAGGGGCAGGAAAGGGTAAAAAACTAAATTTGTATGGTATATGTCATAAAGTCGCAGAATATAATACCCGACTGGCGCTATTTCAAAGTACAATGTGTAATCTGAAAAGAATTAATGTTAATTCTATATTAAAGCCCAAATTAAAGCGAGTGTTAAGTTTGTCTGATTGCTGCAAGCAACCACAAAACCAGGTCGGTGAACATTCGTTAGTGTTCTAATTTATAATAAATAATGTTCGTGTTTCCGTTCGCCTCCAATGTGTTCTAAAGCCGTTCAAACGACCGAGCTAAAACTTATGGGTTGTGTTCGACTACAAGTTCGACACGTCGTTTAAAGGTGGAGAACGGAAGTTAATAAATAAACACTGACTCTGTAGCGGTGTGCATACAACTTATTATGTAAGCTAAACTGACCTAGCTGACAAAAATATCACCGCTCAACCTTGACTGTCTAGACACTTATTTCCAGCAACAATCTCCATATATGTAAATTTTAAAGGAATTTAGGAAACTTAAAAGGGAAACGGGTTATACTCAGGTTAAGATAGGTCGATTCTGTTATTTCTACATAGAATCAAAATTAAATATCGGGAGTTCCGGGTTATTTCCGATTAGACGTTTGTGATTATGTATAGATATTTTTTATTGCATATAATTACACATACCATTGTTACATTAAATTGTTGGTTTGGTGTACAAAAGTCAAGTTATCTCTAAAAGAGACCTTCTCCAGCCCAGCCAGCCATCCAGCCAACCCCACAGGCAGTAAAAGAAATCATTGTTGGCCGGGTAACAAAAAAGTAAATATTGGTAGGTAAAAAGGTATGTATAATGAAATTAAGGGTAAGAATTAAAGTACTCTCTTTCAAAAAGTTTATTAGAAACGATGAATGTCTTACCTATGTCTAGCATAGGTGTCTTTATATTCCTATATTATGTACATATCTATATCGTACACGAAATCCCTAGCTTTTAATCTTTTGGTCCGAAATTGATCGAAATTGGTTTATAATATATATACCCCCGTTTATCTCGACAGCTACTGGCGAGAAAGGGTCTATATATTCTGAATTTTCACTTCGTAAAGTCATTTCTCAATTGATTATTACTCAGTATAAAATAAACAAGTTATAAAACTATACACATCTTAAAAAATATCATGTATTATGACGGAGTAAACTGCAGGAGAAAAACATGGATCCTAAAATAATCAAATAATAATAATTAAAGGAACCGATGTTCCTTACATGAACCTGTGTTGTAAATTCGCCAAAACATAGTGCTACCTTTGAAGGATAACATCATTATACAGATCATTATACGATCTCTGAAAATCACATACTAACTTATATAGACTAGCGTTACCCCTTACTATGTATAATTTAAACACTTATATTCATTGACACCAATATTATATTCCCATGTATGTATCAAAATCATGCATCAATGGCTGGGTGCTCTGAAGACGTGAAGATTGTGTGACATGATGAAACATAGCTCTTAATGGCGCCGCTAATGGAGTTTAAGGCTATAAGTCGGAAAAAGTTGCAAGCGACAGGATTAAAGAAGAATGGCGACGACATTGCACCTCGTTAAGGCGATTATAATACTGAGTGGTGACACCACAGAAAGATTTGTTGCAAATATGATAAAGCAGTCGCTGATTTTATGGAGCTAACTCTCGTCTGTACATAAAGGTCTGAGGATGAAGAGATATGTTACAACGATATTGGTATGGCCATGAGCGTGATTTCGGATACAATTTTTATGCAACGTCGGGCATACAAGGCCCACTTGATGTAAAGTGATTACCGTAGCCTATGAATGAATGCAATACATGAAGTACTGCTCACGCATATTCACTTCCTGTAGCTAACACAGCAACTCCTTAAGAATTTACTAGTCACTGGTAGTTTAACAGTAACCTAAGGTAGGAGACTGTTAAACCGCAATCAATAAAAACCGCAATTAATAAATTAATTTTTCATAACAAAACTCTCTTAAAAAGTACCAGACCAAACAGACATGTTTATACGCAGAAATGTTTAATAGCTATTTATCATAAAACCCAGAGAGATTTTTGTAACTATTCTTTATCCATTGTATAATATAGCACTATTTCTTTTTCACAGCGTTATCCGGTTTCTTAAACCATTAGAATTGATGGGGTTCGTTGCTAACCAAGTATAAGTATTTAGCGAAGATACTGGATTATGTAGCATACTGTATCACTATTACGTAAAAATGTACAAGGCATAACTATTGAAACTCGAACCTACTACGGTTTTATTAATAGAATTATTAAATACATACTCGTATAATACACAAAATGTAAAAATTTCTTTAACATACGTTAAGTTTATGTTAATGGAGTGTTATCATAGATAAATTGAAAACTAACACCAGTATATGTATATAATATATATATTGATGTTAGTTTTCGATGTACAGCTCTTTCACACTTTATACGACTAAATAATAACCGCTTAAACTTCGTTAGTGGTGAAACCAATCATATGGTTATAGTTTGAAATGGAGCGGACTATCCCGCTGGGTCAGCTAGATTTATATCCTATTCATAACTGGTCAGAGCCCGATGTTCGGTGCTTTCCGGCACATGCATCGGGGTAGCATATATCTGGGAGAAATTTATACTTTTATTGGGAAATAAAGGATCGAGTGACACTCTTTTACGTTGCATTCCGTGGTTTGAACATCAAGTAACTTTATATTTAAGAAGCGATGCATCTAGTTTATGAATTAATAATTACTTCTATGATTTTACAAAGGATACCAACGGGTCCCTATCACTAATGCTCCGCTATTTGTCCATCCGTCTGTTACAGGGCCTGTATCTTCTAAACCGTATAGGTAGATACTTGAATATACGATATTTTCTTAAGTATCCGATACAACAACAAACTATACAATTGAAGTAAAGTTAAAAATTAAAGGGAGTCCCACACAAAAACATTTTATTTGCATTTTTTACTTATTATTAAATATTGTAGGGTCGTACAGAACTATTTATGTCTTCGCATTTAGCCGATTTTTAACTGGTTTACAAAGCAAGGCTAGACATTTGTTCTCCACGTAAATACTCGTAAGACGGTTTTTGTAAGACGAGGCCGTATCAGCGAAAGCGACACTATTACAGTATCACTGCTATCCTTTATTATTTATTATCTTAGTTTGTTCTCAATTTTAGCAACCTTAAATATATCAATTATTTTCAGGAACACCGTTCCTATATGAAATCTATACGTTTGTCTGTGTGTGTCTGTCGCTTTTTTTAGAATATTCGAATTTTGACTTCAGATTCGGATTCAGCATAAAAAAGTAGAATAGGAATGTCTGAAAAACCAACCTGCTGTCCCTTAAGGAACCTGGTCAAAATGGCCGACAAACTAAAAAATAATTTGAATTTTTATTTCAGATTCGAAAAGTAAATTGAAAAGTAGACTAGGAATGTTTTAAAAACCAATATCATATTTCTTAAGGAACATGGTCAAAATGGCCGACAAAGTTTAAAAAAAAATAATTAAATTGTTATAAATTGACGAGCCAGGTGTTCCTCTGGCAATGCAAGCTTTGCGCATTCTCAATTGGTTTTATCTGTATCCAATTCATTCCTTCCTTGGACATGAAGGATACCGCGAATGCGAGAGTTCCATACGCGATAGTTCCGCATCTAGCAGAGCATATTTATCTAGGTGCCACGCAGCTTCTGTTTTATAACGTTCGAGTACCGGTGATAGTTGACTGCTGTATAAAAAGACCTAATGATGGATTTATAAACCTGTCCTATCAGCTTCTGTGCCATTTTAGGATCATGAAAACGGCTAGGGCCAGTGGCGTGAGATGTACCAGCCATCTAATGTCTCTTGGCTCAAGCCGCTGATATGTATGCCTAGTAATCGATCGTAATCGTAATCGATATCACAGGATACGTCGAGGATAGAACCCAAATTCTTAGACTTAGTACAAGGAACAGTACACACATGAACCGTAATAATTTAAGACAAATGTTTACACATCATTGCCTACGCCGCAAGGGACTTGGCGTGAATATGTAGATAGATAGAGTTAACCTGAACATGTCTGTTTGTCTTGGTCTGGGTATTTTCTATGTATAATAAGTATGTATTTACAAAAAAAAAAAAATGTATTTACGTATGTTTATCAGTTGTCTAGTACCCATAACACAAGCTTCGCTTACTTTGGGGCTAGAAGGCGCTGTGTAATTTCTCCGACAATATTTATTTATTTATTTACTTACTCATGTTATAAACTGTATCACATAAGTACTTTAACATTTTTACTCCTGCACTGCTGCTTTACAAAATGTACAAAAAGTTTATTTTATTAAATCAGGACTACGATAACGCACAATATTCTACGATTGAAATAGTCGTTACCACATCAAACAATGGAACATTATGCGGCAAGCTGAGCGCTAAGTTAAAGCGAAGCAAAGTCATTCTAACCTTCATTCCAGTGATAGTTGAGTATCCCTCCTTGCCCGAATCTAGCTAATAGTATAAGTAAAACTTTCACATAAACAAAGTGTATTTTTTACAAAAGTGTTAAGCATGCTTATCAATTCAGTCCTTTTACAATTAAACATGGATATTAGATACTTAAAGTTCAGTAATTTTGTTAAACCGGTTATTGAAATTATTATTATAGTGATATTATTATAGAACTCGCATGTACCGACTTTATGTACTGATTATAGAAATAACAAATGCTGTAGGCAATTCAGTGATTACGAGTAATTGATTTCATAGTTGAAAATATTCATATAATAGATTTAGATAAATGCAAATAAATTGTGATCAACGAGATTGCTAAATCGTACATTGTTTTATGATTTAACAATCCCGTTAACCAAAAATTCAAATAAAAAGGTTTTAAACGTTTATTATTTTGGGCCGCACATGGGCCCGCCAACCATAAAGTATTAGATTCGGAATAAAATAAAATTAATATTGTTTCAACACAAGCAAGAGTAAGTACCAATGTTCTATCGTAATAATTAGCAATCCGGCCTGAATAAACACGCTCCCAAAACGAGCAAAATTTACGTTCTCATAGCACAGTAAACGTATTTGAAAGCTCATGGAATTGGAAGGGCTCGTATCTGAATTGATTGAATAAGAAGTCAGTTCATTTGTAAATTTCACCATATAATCAAATGAGAATAGAGTAATTTAATTAAGACGATTAACTTAAGGATAAATTAGGCTGTGTCTTTCGCTAAGCAGATGTATATTTTGTATGTTATAATACAAATATTATTCCCTACTAACATTTTTTTTATACAACGGTAGGAGGCACACAAGCTTACGGCCCATCTGATGTAAAGCGGTTACCATAGCCTATTAACGCTTGCAATACATTAAGTATCACTCGCGCGATGCCTCTCTACAAACACAGTAAGTTCTTAAGAGCTAACCATGTAGGGAGTTGTTATTTGACTGTGGCTTTCTGTAAGGTGGAGGTGCTTCCACAGATGGGCAGGTTTGATGCGCCCTATCTCTCTTAAAAATATTCAGACCATGACAGACTGTTGTTGTTGATGTTCATGAACTCAAATGTTTGTCCCGTGTGGGAAACGAACCCACGAGCGTTGGTGTCAAAGTAACGTAACAGTGCATTTCACCACTATGCCACCGAGCACGTCAAAGATTTCGAAATCTACAACAGTTGTAATGTCAACAGATATATTAAATATAAAGTTATATATTTACTAAGAGATTTAGTAATAAATCTCAAAAGAGACTAAAGAAAGGCTTGTTTCTAAAATAATAATGTTATAGCTTTCCCTTAAGCACCGCAAGTTTTTAAGTAAACACCGCAGTATTATTAATATGCCAAATATTACTCCATCTTCGTCATTATAGAACTGAACCAATATAATCCATGTAAGTAAATATATGACGTTATAAGGTACACAGATAGATTGATACAAAGGCTGGGCGAATGTAGCCCAACCTTTCGCCAAATCAACCAAACGATATTTACTTTTGAGCAAGTAGGAAAAGTTAATTGGATATTTATGTAACGGTATCATCGTCTAAATTCTATTTATCTATAGGATTCTAGAGTCTGAAGTAAGAATTATGAAATATGGATGTAATATAAACAATATTATATAAGAGTGAATAAAATGAAAGGGCTTGGAGAAGTGGAAGAGGGGTACCAGTGGATGGAATATAACTAAAGCGATTTTTTTAAATTGTGTTAGATAGATGCAAGGCATCGGAAAGAATATTCAGTAATATTTTCATAACATTATGTCTTTTTACCTGTGCTTCTGGAAAACCTCAGCAGATTTTAACTCACTTTCAATGTACGACTAAGGCTAAATTCGATGACACCTAAACGGAATAGCCAAATTTGTTGCGATGAAAATTACCCAAATTATAGATAAGAAAAGGATTCGAAATCGTGTTAATGTATTTATATCAGTAATTTCTATTTCTGTATTTTAGACAAACTCCAATTGGATTGAAACATTTTTGGATGCAAAATTTTATGGAATCTACAAAATGACATACGCTTTAATTCACCATGATGAGTCGGAGATGAAGCCATATCATTTTATCTGTGAACTAAGTTGCAAGTAAACGCTAATTTTGTATGTATATGAATATATGAGTAAGGTCTACCTAATAATGTGGTCATGGCAGCCTGAATATTCGCAACACAAGGAGTACAAAGCCTCGTACCCTCGTACATCGTCCAAACTTACCGTATAAGCTCGTTTATGTTTGGAAATTTTGCTGAGCTCGCAGAGGGAAATAAAGTGCGGTTAAAGCCACCACCTTAAGTTGATTTTGGTTCCGATTAAATGTATTCCTTTGAATAGATTAGCCACTATCACTGTTTTGATAACCCGACGAAACAACCGCTCTATAATAATGGTAACGCGGCGGAGCTCGACTTGCTGCATTATTGGTATTCCCAGTATGGAATAACATAGACGCTTAACATTTCCGGATGTTCTTTAAACGTATACATATAATAACATGAACTTCATTTACAGTACTTCAGACTTTTGTTCCACTTTACAATGTAAAAAAGCTTTGTAAGTAAAAAGATCAGCGTTGGTAAAGAAGTAAATGGGATTTTTTATACGAACTGTTCGAAATGTCGGTTTTCCATAATGTAAAATCGTCTTGATTTTTATATTTCCAGAGTGATAAGCAAACATGTGGTCCCCTTGATAAAAAGATGGTTGCTCTGGTGTTACTAAAGGGTAGTAGTATAAAACTACTATATCACCCTTAAGAATCGTTTCGAATTATCTTTCCCACGTATGTCCGTGTTTCTACCTTAAATTTTCCGAAAATTTAATTATCTACTTAATACAATGAAAATATATTACAAAATGTTTCAAACCTGATCCAATAAATAGAATATTTTAGTTTTAGATGTTCATTTAATTTCGAGGGTCTCAGAGAATGAACTAGTTTCGGTAAATATTGTTTTGCAGAATATGCCAATCACTTTTATTCATCATCTCAGCCTGTATTCGTCCACTGCTGAACATAGGCCTCGTCTCTAGAGTACCATTCATCTCGATCCTGTGCCACCTGCATCCATCGACTTTCTATAAACCTCTTGTGGTCGTCAATACATCTAGTGGGGGGTCGTCCCACAATGCGAGTACCCGTACGGGGACACCATTCGAGAACCTTTATTCCCTAACGGTTGTCGGCCCTACGAACTATGCGGTCAGCCCTCTACAACGGCAGTTTGCTTATCCTGTGAGCTATGTTGGTTACCTCAGTTCTACTGCGAATATCCTCTTTTCTGATTCTATCACGCGGAGAAACCACGAGCATAGCTCTTTTCATAGCACGCTGAGCGACTTTGAGCTTCCCCATACGGCTCGCAGTGAAGGGCCACGTCTCGGTTCCGTATGACGGCTACACACACTGTTCAAAGAACTTGCTCTTCAGGCGTTGAGGTATTTTGGACGAGAAGATGTGTCGAAGTTTCCCGAACGCAGCCCAGTCGATTTGGATCTTTCTGGTGACCTCTCAGTCGAAGTTGGACTTACCTAAATTTAATAACCTGCCCTAGGTAGACATATTCGTCAACAACTTCGAGCTTAGTGCTTCCAACCATGACCGGCATAGGTGTAACATGGACATTGGATATGATCTTAGTCTTATCCATTTTCATCTTGAGACCTACCTGGTTGGAACACTATTGAGGTCATTGAGCATAGCGCTAAGTTCCTCCAGCGATTTCGCCATGAGAACTATATCTTTGACAAATCGAAATCGAATCGTGAGTCATGTATTCGCCATTGATGTTTATACCGTATCCTTTCCAGCCCACGAGCTTAAAAACATCGTCCAATGCTGCGGTGAAGAGTTTCGGGGATATAACATCGTCCTGTCTTACACCTTTTTGCACTTGGATCGGTTTTGTACTCTGGCCTTGTACTCGGATACACATCATTGCCTTACTGTACAAGCACTTCAACGCTTCGATGTACCGATAGTCAATTCGATATCGCTGGCACCGCCCATGTCTCTACGGAATCAAAGGCCTTTTAGTAGTCCACATAATGTATAGTCACTTTTATTGCTTTATATATATAATAATTACGCAACACAAGTAAATAAAGTATAATGTTGGAAATATAGGTGCTAAGATAGTAGCTATACGGCAAACTAGCGTATATTTTATTACAACTAGAAATTGACTATAAAACATCAAACCAGGCATAATTTTTATACAAAAAGAAAATGAAGTATGCAAATGGTTCCAAAATTAAATTGGAAATGTGTATATATAAAATGATAAATATTAAATTAAATTGGAAATAATAATATAACTGCCGCAAGTAACATCAGATATGATAGTTGTGGCAGGCGTCCGTCCCTCTTCTGTAATAGCCCAGTACTAATGATCCCTCCAGATCTCATTTTAATAGCCCAATAATTTCCAACACATTCACAATAGTCCCAATACCTGCCGTGACCTCGTTCATGGGTATATTGTCACTTTGATATCCCCTGGAGAAGGTCACAGCGGCTATACAACATTACATAAGCTTCTCAAAGGGGCCTCTACGCATTGGATCCAAATCCTCGCGCACGCCTATCAAATGACCGGGAAAAACCCGTGATTAAATTGGAAAAGTGAATATTCGAGTATCAGGCCGCGTTCACTTTGCATTTCGTTGTCGGAATCCTATACTTATGAGAAAGCCTTATACAATGTTTGTAGAGTATGTGTTGCATGTGACTGTAGTGCACACTTGTTGCTCAGCCCTCGAATGGTATAAGTGACCACCTCACTTACTGTACCTCACACGACACTTTCTATTGCCCACCTTTAACAATGTATTTCCCCAAAGAGCAGCAATTATTTTATTCTAATTCTTAGAAGTTAAGATTTCTTATTTTGTTTTGTTTATTAAATACAATATTTTCTATATTACAATATTATCTTAACTACATGAGATGACAGTGACAGTCAGTGGACCTAATCTAGTGTCCGGCGGTCCATGATTCGAATCCTAGTGGCGGCATGTATAATTTACTTGTTTGGATTTATGTACATGTTTGTAATCATCACTGGTACGGCGGTAAAGGAAAACATCTTGAGGAAACCTGCGTAGCTAAGACATTATAATTAGAAAGACATGTGAGCTAACCTAAGAAATATCTGATTTTACCTCTGGGTTGTGGAGGTTTGATGACATTCGCTCTATGTAAAAATCAGTATCTTCGCCAAATCCTGAACATGAAATTACTTGTTATATTAGTCGTCCGGTTTCTACGAGTGAATATAGACACCGAAAAATTATATAGTAAAATTCAGATTCCCTAAGTGACCTTGAGTGATGTACGCTTGACGGTGTGTCGTGTTCGAGGCTTTGCATGTGAAACTAAGGCAAGGGCCATCGATCTTCTAGGTAATCTGATACTTCAAAGGTTTCCTTGCCACCCGACAGTCAACAACGATGAAGAAATTTAATTAAGTAACGGTAAGAAGTACTACATATCTTTATGATCTTTTTGCTCATACTAAGTCGGGTAGAAATCAAATTTATAGCCCTCTTGAATAAAGCAGTAAACCAATGCTGGTAATATAAGGAGTATCACTAAACTTTTAAGCATAGCTTGTTTTTACATCAAGTTTCTTTTCGATATATTTATTAGTAAAGCCTTTCGCTAGTTTATAATTAATACTCTGCTCCCTGTAAGGTCAAAAAAGCTTCCAAGGGGATACTGCATTGAATTTTAGTAGAGATGCGATGAAAATTATATTTTGATGCTTGACAAGTGAAAAAGGTTACAAATACGAGAATGAATTAGCGAGATTTGTATCGGTTTTTAATTCAGATTAAAACTAAAGTATTTATGGATTTTGGTTTGTTTATTATTCATCATATTATTTAATTTCAGTTACGTTATTATTAATAATAGCTACTCTAGGTACGAAAAGCTACATTTCAAATCTCACAGTAGCCAGTAACAAGATACGTGTTATCTATCTAAACGCGATTACGTATAATGGACTTATAATGGAACCATAATCTCAGTCATTTTCAGAGACTGTTTTGAGTATCGCAGTAAAATTATAAGAGGGCGGAAACTAGTCATCTTACGACGAAATGACGTATTAATTTTACCTGTGACACTTGGACAGTCACGAAAAATCCTGAGATTTCTCAATGATAAAAATCTGACTTGCCATTTAGATGGTGCGAAGTAATATAGAATTGGTCCACACTCATACACGTGTGCAAGCTGAAAATAATCCTCTCGGCAGCAGCTTAATACCATCTTGAAGAGAAAGAGAATAAAGGGCGCAGTGTTTTACGAGATTTTTTTACTTAGAATGTTCTAATTTCGTTTCACAGCTGTAAAGAGGACCCGCCTCAGGAACTGTGTTTCCAATATCTGTATCAATGTAAGGAGATTATTGATTTGATTGGGTATTATCACAAAGCATCATTTTCCGCAGATACCCAAAATTCAGTACTGCATTAAGCAACATCGTTACTGAGCTATGACCCCAATGTATTATTACATCACACATACACAATGAAGTTTTATATTTTACAAAATGTGCCTACTGATTCTTTTCTTATAATCTGTTAGCTTTATCGTGTAACTTTAATACAAAATAAACTTTCATCTGTTTATGAATCGTTGTTTAAAATTTTATATCTGCGTCCAGCCATATAGGAGCTTTTAAAACAAGATTTTTAGAAATTGAAAGGGCTCAAAGATCATTGATTAAGGTAATGTATTGTAAAAAACGGCGATTTTCTATACACAACTTGTACGAAATCAGCGATTTATTATCAGTAAGGAAATTATATATAGTAAATACAATATTAAAAAAACATAAAACAAAGAAAAAAAGGAGAAGAAAATATAACGTCGCAAGTATTCCTTGGACTAAGACAGTATTTGCGAGTATACAAAATGATAAACGTTCGGCGTACCTATACAATAAAATAAATAAAAAAGTAAAAATATACGGGAATAGTTATAATGAGTGCAAAACTTTGCTAAATGAGTGGATAAAAAAATTAAGTTACGAGCAAATAGAGTCTCTTTGCAACACGTAACATTAGCAAAGATCACACTCTCACAAACACGCCTGTACTCATATATATTCACATAACCACACACACAAACACACACATACACACTCATGTTCATATTATAAATTTAAATATATGTAAGGAATTATAATTCACTACAACATTTATGTATATGAATGAAAGAGCGGAGTCCTCTAACACAAGCACAATCAAATGCTTAAATGGAGATTCCAGCGACTAAGTTTTAAGAATAAGAAATTATGAAGAGGAAATAAAGATTTTTGTATCTTTTTATGTATATCTCGTTCTACTTGTATGGCTTTTGATCATGTTATAAGTTATTCGTAATATGTAGAATTGAAATGTTATATATATATATATATATAACTATATATATATATATATAGAAAACAATTTTATCACATCACATCATTTTTTCATATTATTCAGTCCACTAATATCTAGCCTTAGAGAACACATACAAGTAAAGTACAAAGATCCGTAAAAGCAGCGGGTTATGTTAATTAGGAATTATAATTATGTAGCCTATTACTGATGCAAGACCAACACGAAAAATATAATAATACAAGATATGCCTTTGTAATTACGTCGGATATCTTGTCTTTACAGAGGTCTACAAACTAGCCGTAAAAGAGTGTCATTAGGGCACAGTCGACTTCTCTTTTATCTGATCCGGCCTTGTATTTTCTTGCATATTATTTTAGTTTTATATGCAGATGGAATGTTAGTTTATCAAACGACTGCGCAAGGAGGTTAACTATGATGTACGGGGTATGATAACATTTTAAATACAAAACTAAAATAATATAAAACGTACTAATATCACTTTTACCTACCCAACGTACCTAGCTACGAGTACATACTGATAGTTTGATTTTGTAGATGAATACAGCAAATAAATAGAAGTTTCCATGTGTTTTCCACTTTCTTAGGAAATGTAAGGTGATTGTGGTAAATAAATAGTTAGTAACATAGCCGCGTGTACGCGCTCCAGCTGAACCGCGGCACAGGGACATGCTCGTCGATCGATCAATATTTACTAATGCATTGAGCCAGACCACAATGGTAGGTTGAACGAACTGTCGTCGCAATGTTACTCACAAAACACGAACGTCAAGTAGCCCGTGCGTCCGCTACAAATTGACACATGACCCTCGGTACCAGCTTGATGCCTGAACATGTATTGGGAAAATCTAGGGCGCCAAATACAATATGAGAAAGGTAAGTTATGGAACGCCTCAAAATCCTAAAACATATTGCTATCTGCAACCTTGTGGCCGTTTTCATTAGATTTTAGGGTTCCGTACCCAAAGGGTAAAACGGAACCCTATTACTGAGGCTCCGCTGTCCGTCCGTCCGTCCGTCTGTCACCAGGCTGTATCTCATGAACCGTGATAGTTAGACAGTTGAAATTTTCACAGATGATGTATTTCTATTGCCGCTATAACAACAAATACTAAAAAATAGAATAAAATAAATATTTAAGGGGGCTCCCATACAACAAACGTGTTTTTTAGGGTTCCGTACCCAAAGGGTAAAACGGAACCCTATTACTGAGGCTCCGCTGTCCGTCCATCCGTCCGTCCGTTCGTCCGTCCGTCCGTCCGTCCATCCGTCTGTCACCAGGCTGTATCTCATGAACGGTGATAGTTAGACAGTTGAAATTTTCACAGATGATGTACACACATCAAAAGTGTCTAGGGATCAACATATATTTTTGCAATAACTTTTCTCCTGATTGATATTAATTAAAATTTTCTTTAAGGATTCATCAAATAAAGTGTTTTCGTTTGTCTACAGTAACGATAAACCAAGTCACCTTTGCATTAATAAAGAAATTTGCCATTTTCATAATAAAGGGATTTTTGACATTTGAACCACTAACATTAAAGTTCGAAAAAAAGACTGAAATAACAGTTTTCTTTAAAATTTTATTGGGTAACTTAAACAATTAATAATCCGTGTTTCTACCGCGAACACTAACAACACAAAAACATCGGTTTGGCATACTCAAAATGAGTTCATCCAAATCACGCTGTGGAATGGCCGCCCATGTTCGTTGCAACAACAAAAAAAGGTCTTCTTGCGACTGGATACCCTCCATATTCGGCAGAGCTCTTCTCTGTAGCATATCCCATGCATGCTCAATCGGGTTCAAGTCTGACGACTGAGCAGGCCAGGGCATGACATTGATGTTAGCTGCGGCGAGAGTCTGTCTTACAACTCTTGCGGTGTGCGGTCGTGCATTATCATGCATTAACTGAAATAAGGGACCGATTTGCACTTGTAGAGGAACGATGACGTCTGATACAATCGTCTCAGCATAAATTTGAGCGTTGAGGTTGCCTCTGATCCAAATCAACTCAGTTCTTCCGCCGATCCAAATACCCGCCCATACCATGATGGTTCCACCACTATAAGGATGGACTTCCTGGCAGGATTTTAATCGCTGTTGGCGTCCAGGGGTTTTCCAGTGTCGTATACGTTTATATATTTTATATATTTTTTTATTACAAAGCCACATCTCAATCTCAAGAAATCCGCATAAAAATGCTTGATCCCTAGACACTTTTGATGTGTGTATTTCTGTTGCCGCTATAACAACAAATACTAAAAATAGAATAAAATAAATATTTAAGGGGGCTCCCATACAACAAACGTGATTTTATTGTTCATTTTTGCTCGATATTGATAACGGCAACAGGTAGACGCTTGAAATATTCACAGAATATTTAGTTATATATTCACTTTAAGAATAAATAATGAAATATGAATAAAACAGATATTTAAGGGGGGCTTCCGTGCAACAAACGTGATTTTTTTGCCGTTTTTATAGATAATGGTACGGAACCATGCGTCCGCGAGTCCGACTCGCACTTGGCCGATTTTTGAGTAATTATTTTCAACTTGAAGACGTCTTTCTTAATTAGTGCCAAGAGTTTCATAATGACACCGTCGGCAGTTTCATCTGATCAAGCTTACTTCTATCTAATCTTATATCCGAGTCGATCGATCTAGAAGGATAAAATTTTATCTTTGAGTAAAACTAAAATCAGGAACGACAAAGTACAGAGAGTCCAGTCAGATAAAGATGCCGATACCCGTATCACACGACGAGATCAATTTGTAGCCGTCTCGCGCGAACTAAAGTCGTGAAACAAGCATATAAGGCTAATCCGTGGACTTATTAAGGACGGATATTTAATTAGCACATGATAGTTTGAGATAGTAATACAAGCACAGAGGGTTGATCCATGGACATAATGTAAGATGGACATTTAGTTAACACATGATGTTTATTTTGTATTTATTACCTACATGGCAAACATGCATACATGTCTATTGGCATCACTTAAACATACCTCAGAAGAGTTCGTGCCGTTTCTACAGACTCTACATAAAATAAAATTACATAGTAACTAGGAATTTACTACCCCTGCTAGTAGTATGTATGTAGCTATTCTTTACTGTTCAGGTTAAAATTATTAGGAATACGGTCAATGCTGTATCTTTAAGAATTCTTGTGCACTTTTTTGTGAATTTACTGACAACAATAATACAATTATTGTAACGTGAGAAACTAAATCTATTTTTTACAGGAGAATACTTTTCTTATAGGATACATAAGGCCAAATTTAACGCACTCGAAAGTGAAGAACATGCGCGAAGGGTTCGATACAAATATACCCCTGTCACTTCTTAGACAGGTTGATGAGTGTCTAAGAAGTGAGAGGGGTATATTTGGATCGGTGCTCCTGGCATTCCATGGTCTCTGCCTATGCCAATGGGTGACAGGAGGGACGATATGTATGGACTCTTATTCATTCATTTATTTCAATGGTATTTTTTGTGTACAATTTCAGAATAATATATGAGTTTTTATATCTATGGCATATAGTTTTATCAAATACACATTTTGTTAAGACGTTTTTCGCGTTTCTCTAACGACTGACTTCTCTATATGATGCCGATGTGGCTCTTTGTAGGCAAAGCATTGTAAGCAAGGTAATCTGATAGGGTAAGTATTCTAAAAACTAAGGTGTCTTTTTAGAGAGTATGAATCAAAAGAATATATTTCCTTTATTCATTGACTGAAGCTTTAATTTCGTGGAGGCTTAACGAGTGTGAGGGTATCGAGAAACAGTTTCAACAAGAGAAATTAGTAGTTGCATTTTCAGTGTGGCTTCCAAACGAATAAAAAAGGTAACATAATATACAACTATGAAAAGTCTGACGATCATCTAAATAGAACGCAAAAATAGCAGAGGCGCTCAAAGAATGGTTAGCGCAGAAACAATAAAGAAAGCGGGCTTTTCACAAATGTATGGCATTGCGACCAGACGTAAAGACATTCAGAACGGTAAGTGCCTTCCGACGTTTCAAGAATTACACGTTGTATTTTTTATTTTTTTTTATTTGAAATGCTCAGGTTTTGAACAAGTGAAGCTTGAAGTCTGCATTACACTATAAGAGCATGTACAGAATAAAAGTTTGTGCGAAACTATTTTAATCGCTCCATGTAAAAATCAGAGTATCTTCGCTAAATCCTTAGGCTTACGTAGCGATCACCGCCAATCCTAATGGATTAGGAAAACGGGATTACGCCAAGAAGAAAAAGAAGAAGCAGCATAAGGTAAAAACTTGTAATTAATTGTTTATGAAACGGTTATAAAAATAATTTACAAGGATTGGTATGAAAGTTTTGTACTATTAAGTGTTATGTTACCTTAGTTGTTACACGTGTTCATATACTCGGAGTATGGCTACTGTATTTGTGATATAACTTGAGCCTTGTTACGAAGTTTTTTGTACGTCGAAACTGGCGGTAAGTTAAAATTTCTGTATAGTAACCACTTTTAACAAATTGCTTTCGTATAAAGCTCCTAATATTAAGGATAAGTAACTTATCTGGAAAAGTTTTGGAAAAACATATTACATAAGTTGTGTAAAAATGTTCGTACTTAACTTCAAGGAAAGTTTATATAAAAAATTTGATAGAATACTTTATTAAACTGGCTACTTGGCTGGTATTTTTTTTAATATTGTTAAAACTCACGTGACACGATTTATGTGAAGTTGTATACGAAAAGCATTTCGAGTATTGTAATGAACTAAGTTATAGTTATGTCAGAACGAGGTCAAGGTTAAGTATGTGTACCTAGGCTTTGAGCCATTCTTTTCATCGTATAACAAAGTTTGTTTCTGTAGGAAAATATTTCATCAATAAATTTTTGGTGACTTGAAAAGTATGTAAAAATATTATTTTATTTAAAGTATTTTTTTTTAAAAGAGGTAAGGCGCATCATAACTCTCCTTCTGGGGAAGTACTACCACCTCACAGAAAATCGCAGCCGTTGTAATGTTCCAGCGAGTGACTGGGGTCACCAGGAAGCTTGAAAGGATTAACTGTGTTAGCAGCAGTGGTGGCACCTGTTATATTTAATGTATTGCTACGGTAACCCTTTACATCAGATGGATCGTATGCTTGTATGTATCTCGACGTCGTATGAAACACTATATTTTTTGCATAAATTTGATGTTAATCGTTAGGGATAGGACAATCTAAAAACGCACGTATTTAAATGAGAGATTTAATTGATAGATAAAGATGCATTTATTCACTAAAATAAGGTTATATAGATGTTACAGTAATATGTCATGTTGCTCTTATTCTACCCAATTTTGGGCGTGTGAATTTACAGTTTATTGCATAAGTATTCGTCAATTGAATAATAGCATTTATTTAACAATGAATGTAATGAGACGAGAATCATGAGGTCTTAAGAAAAAACAATGTAACATTAAGTATTCAGTCTTACTTGTCGCTTCAACCTGACCTATTTTAATAAGATGCCAGCGTATACACTGCAGCTCAATAAATTAAAAATGTAAGGCACAATGTCAGAAAAAGCAGTGAACAGAGGTGGCGTTCCAGATATTGCGCTATGTGCATGTATAGAATATGGAGGCGTTCTTGTAATCCACTGGTCGCTATTTTTGTGGTACCGTGCCAAACTTATTAAAATGTGTACCTAGTCTTATACTGCAGTACACAATAATATTAGTAAGTATAATGAACAAAACTACATTGAAAACCATAAATGCTGCCGACAACTCCCTCTCTTAAATCACTCTGACAACTCAATTACTAACAACTACAATATTTCTAACTAAGGGAACACAGTTGTGTCAGGATTACTAGGTATGCAGTTCTGTTGAAACCAAATGTCCACATCTAGAATACACATTGGATGATTCTGTATGTATAACTGCAATAATTTGTGTGCCTACAATATGTGAACTGTTGTGGAGATGAAACATAGATTTATTTTTTGTTTATTTAAATTAAACCATGCGTTGAATAGAATAAAACACCATATTGTAATCGGTTCATCTGTTTGAGTTCTACAATAACACACACTCGCATACACATTGATACATCAAACTTATTACATTCTTCTGTTAAGAGGTAAGTAGTACATTTGTAAATTTCGTATCGCTCACATTTAAGTTAATAAATCAATAATAATAAATAAATATAATAAAGAAAAAACCTCTGTAAGGAAACCTTAAACAACTTCTAATATATTGTATCACCGCAAAATTTGCTATTGAAAGTAGGCATAAGGACTTTACAATGGTTAAAATTAATCTAGTTTCATTTGGCTAGTATTAGTGTTGATCCAACACTATATAAACATACATCATATTTTTTAAATGACACCAAAGCACCTAGACAGCGGGCTAAACTACGAGCAAGTATAAACTAAGTATGAAGTTTAAAACTCATTATACGTGAAGTGTAGGATACACTATTAAATTTAAATGATTTAAGTCACATACTATAAAAGTATATTATACCTAAACATTCACGGAAACGTTATCGTTGATTTAAAGATAACCTTTCTAGGGGCTGCGACAAAACAGGCGACCGCGTAGCACGGCTTGAGGGCATGGCTCGCCAGTCTTTGTTCTGGTACGAACGAATAAGAGCAACGCGACAAGTGCTAATAATTTGTAGGACAATACCAGTCTAGTGGAAGGTTCTCCCTAGAGTATGGGATTTTCATAAATGCTCATAAAACAATGTTCTTCCTGCTAAAACAAAGGGCTTAGGTTCAGAAGTTTTTAGAGACGTGAACTGCCATATTAGTATCTTTTTCTTCGTAGCATTATTCCGCTCCGTAATCAATTAAGCTAGGCAGAGTCCACAACGTAAGACTGAGGCCCTAACAGGGATAACAAGCCCTTTCTTACGTTGGTCGCACATATTTTTGAAATATACTCGTATTATCTAGAATGTGAGGATTTCCTAACGATGTTTTTATTCATAGCAAGTCATACTCGTAATTACAAACATATACTCGTAGTTACATAAATTTTGTGGCACATACCAACGTGAGGATTAAAACTGGAGTTGGTCGGTTATAAAGCTGATTCTTTATCAATTGGGCTATAACCGCGGGATTTGCAGTACAAAATTACTATGCAATCGTAAGAACGATATAAATAGTGATGGCAATGTCCTCACTTGCCAACTAAGTCACGATTTGCTTGGTAGTTACTAGATATACTTGTTAATAATTCAATTTGTAACACAATCTATATTTTCTGGTAGTAATGTTTGTCCATATTAAACGCTTGCAGTATTTAAAGAAAACTTTTCCTCCCCAGGTCTCGTCAATAATATATTAAGCAGTATCTCAAGGCTGTGGACCTCCACCCTAAGGTTTTGCAGCTTTTGGCGACGTTCCAGATCTGCTGAGGGTTTCACTGGAAAAATAATGCTCCATCGGAAAGGATGTAAATTAAATATACGTAGGTACCCTGGTTGTGTTTGTCGGCAAACTTTTAATTTACATGAATAGCTTAGAGATATAACTTTTTAAAGAATCGTTGCCAAGCTACTACTATTGGCCTAACTTTTTGCATAAAACTGCTTTCAATTCGATACAGTTCGAATATATTCGATAACGCTGTATTATAGTTATAAAATATTAACGTGACTGCTTTGATTCACCTCACTGTCATGACCTTCATTGTTGTCCTTTGGTGTAGTGTCTCACTACCATCGTCAGAACAAAAAAAAAATATTTCTCTAGTAGTGCACTCTGCTCATTAACAAATGAAGCATGTAGAGGGAGGGCAAAAGTATATTCGGGTAACAGTAGCAACATCGTCTCTTTAATTCATCGAAAGCCGTTTCTTAATGTATATGTATTATTCTATTCCCGTCATATACATTTTCATGTTTATTTCTATTTCCCATATTTTTATTTCTATTTCCTTTATTTATACAAATTTTCGTATATTTCCTTCACAGTGCTGAGTGTATAAGTAAATAAATGCATGTACTTATTGTACTTACGTCATTTCAGAAATATGCGCAAAATATTTGCGCTTCTAGGCCGAGCGGTTTTGGTTCGGTGTTGTAAATAATAATTTTGGAGGGTTGTTGCGAGTAAGTAAAGCTAACAACGAAACTGATAAATAGTTCAGCGCGGATGAAAATATACATACCTTATGTTGCAAGCGTGCATAAGTTGAGGTAATTACTTCACTTTGTGCGGGCCCTACCTTTTTTTGTCGCCTGACTTAGCATGCAGTGTGCCCTATCATAAAGTACATGTGTGAAAAATAGTGACTTGAAAGAATAACCTATGACGTTGTTTATAACTCTGACCTGTGAAATGGTTAATAATTTATGAATATTTTTTACGCAACGTCGGGGGCATAAAGCATACAGACCACCTGATGTAAAATTACCGTAGCTTGTAATCGGTTGCCATATATTATTACCTCCTCTATATATATTACCACCTCTGGTGCTAACACAGAAACTCCTTAGTGGTTTACTGGTGACCTCACTTACATGCAGGAATACAACAACCCTCCAGAGTGTTGTTAGTTAGCAGCGGTTTTTGTGAGGTAGACGCACGTCCCCAGACGGCTACTTTTGATACGTAAGAAAAGGTATTTTCCAAAAACACTCAGTTCTAGACAAACTGACATGTTCATACACATAAAGGTTTACCCAGCGTGGGAAACGAACCCATGAGCGTTGGTGTCAAAATAGTGTTGCTAACGACTGTACTACCGAGCTCGTCAATGTACAATACTTTACACAACCACTCAAATTTGTAAATAATAAAAGCCACCAGAAGTGTTCGAATCGCAAACTAAGGGTTTCCATAACCATTTGTCTTGGTCAGCTATTATTATCCGACAAATTTTGTCAACCGCATAGCCGCACAGTCGTCATTGGACTAGCAATTTCTGTATTTGTGTACAGCTATTACGGTCCACATTCATCTTTCGTTGCTTTAAAATTAGATTTTGTTATATTTTTTCACCGAAAACATGAATGTAAATGTTTGGGTATTTTAACTTGATGTTATTCTTAGAATTAATTTAGCGTTATGGTCTGAAAAATAAACATTGAGGGGTTTCTCAGTTTTCTATTAGTTAAAATCACAATGAAATATACGGATAACAGAAATTTGTACTTGCAGTGTCTTATAATATGTATACTCAGCTCGCTGATACGACCTTGAGGCGCGATAGGGTGTAAAGCGCAGATCGGCCTAAGACGGCGCTTCGCTCCTTTCCCTTTAATGTAGTTTACGACTCAGTGTGATCCATCAATTTAAGAAATATTAACTGAATTTGCAAGAATACTTGTCGGTCATCGCTTGTCTATGGTAAAGCGAAAATATATTTAAAGTACGATGTTGGAAAGAGTTAGGGGCGGGTACCCCGGCGACCGTTGCCTACCGAGATATTTCGGCGGTCTCGCAAAACGGTACGTTCGGAAGCGACCCGCTGACATATACGTTTCATTTTAAACCAATAGCTGTGTGCGGCGATACAGCCCTATAATTTATTTTATAATAGAATCGGTTGTCAAACAAATATGCGCCCCGCCAAATGTGAAGCAGTAATCGTAGCTTATGACTTACAAAACATGATTAGTATTGTATTGAGTATCTGCTGCTTTCAACTTAAAGCTTAGTGGTAACCTTAGTCACTCGTAGGAATACAATAACTTTCTAAGAAATTAACCAGTCTTAGTTAAAGCGTGGAAGTATATTTTAGTCGGCCTATTTGTCAATCTAATTATCTCTTGTTACATTAATTTTCTCAAAAAATGTAACACAACACATTCATAGTCATAAAATATGTTTAACAGCTACATTTATTAAAAATTGCATTTCTGTTAGTAAGTTTCTCATCGGTAAACCTGAATAAACGGAGCCTACGACAATATCCTGCATGCAATATCTAACACTAAATTAAAAATAAATAGTATGCTATGTATGACATTAAAATAAATAACAAACACTAACTGTGGTATTACTCTAATTGTGTTTGACAAATAACATATTCGGATTTTGATTCCGATAAATATAAATGATTGTGAGAAATATCGACGTGCAGTCAAACTTGTGGATAAAGTTTTTATTGCACTGTTGCGGGCGCATTCGGATCGCACATTGAAACCAAACATGGGATCAAATTTACATATGAAACTCATGACACAAACAATATTTTCAGTGCCCTGCAGCTTGGCTATAAAAGTTAGAAGCTATTTTCACTACAAAGTTGTTTGCTACAATTCTTTATTGATGAGAAAGGGCATATATTTCCAAGGACGAAGGAAATGCACATTAATAATGACCTTTACTGTAACTACCTTTATAAGGTAGGTGTATTCTTGTTAGTTACCTTGCGGTATGAACAATATGGAACAAAAAGATTTGGAAATGTGTCCATTTATAGTAATATGCTCAGTTGAGACTTCCGTTCTCGGAGCTGGCGATAACTCTTAGGCAATCAATGCTTTATAAGTGTCTACTACCTTAACTTCATTAGTAATATCGATTCGAGAGCTTTCTTAGGCAAATAAAAATAATCAAGCTATCCAGACCACTTTCGTACTCCGAAAGAAGCATTTACAAAGCTGTCTCGTAAGAATAAATCTATGACCACGGACGGCGAGAAGAGTGTGAGGAAATAGTCTCTTTGGTCAGGCATATTCAATGGTAAAGTTTCGGCTCAGAATGTCTGGAAGAGATTAGTGGATACCTACCGTGTTCAATAGTGAATCTAACCCATTATCGAATCCACTTAAACGCACACAAAAAAAATCATAAATATCTGTCCAAGCATTATAATCCTGTCCTCATAAGGAGAAGTTCAGCGATATACATATGGATAGAATAATTGTACACAAATATGTATATTATCATGTTAGCAGCAATTAATATATGCTTTCCGCGGATATACTAATAAATATATTTTTTATGTGTTATTTTATCACTGTAATGTAACGTGTTTCATATATTTTTATGCTAATTATACCTGTTACAATAGTTATATATATAAATAAAAATGGTACCTTTATTGTTAGTGAAATGGAAATGCTGTTAGAATATGAGTGCAGTATTTTGTAGGCCTGTTTTAACTGCTCGCTTCGTGTTTGCATTGCAACGGTTATTTTATTTTGACGTATCAGTTTAAACATAGAACTGGTAAAAACATAGCGCTGTATTTTCGTCTGTTCACTGGAAACATATCTAATATACGTATGAATAAATATGACGAATCTGTTTATTGTTTTATTTAAATCATGATCCGGATCCAACGGGTGGATGCCCCTTCGAGAAGAATTTTCATGGAACTTTGTATATATCTGTGAATTTTTGCAGAAAACCACAGAACAGACAAGCATTACGCGCCGCTCCCCAACATTTTTTGCTGCCGGGATGTTACTTTTTGTTAATTTATTTTCTAAATTCCGATTGGGTATTTCAATGACTATGGTTGGGCTATGTTGCCAACTTAATAGTAAACTGTCCAAACGAGACGCAGGCAGGAAAACCATAAATTATGCAAATGCAATGAAGCGGCTTATCGATACCATTGGCACTCAACGAAAAAAAACTATAGGATATATCGATACCATTGGCGTTTGAGCTAATACATGCACAAGAAGTTTACAGGGCCTATAAATATTGGAATATGACAGATCGAAATCTGGCATAATTATCGCAATTTCCGATCAAGCGATCATTCGCCATTCACTGATTGGGCCCCAAAATGTCAGTAAAAGTTCGCAACCTTTATGCGAATGACTCAAAGTTGTATTTTATGAACTTTTAACGTGGTGTTATTTTCTTTATAAAACAATGACATCCCAACGAATAAACAACCGGCTTATCGCCCAACTGATGCCCAGTTCAAATCCTGGTATGTACCACTAAATTCGTGTATTGGGATTTATGTACATATTTGTAATTATAACTAGCTCGACGGTGAAGGAATAACATCGTGGGGAATCTTGCATGTCCAAGGAATTATATTTCGAAAACCTAACTTAACGTGTAACCTAAGGAAGGTCTGGTTTTCCCTTTAGGTTGTGAAATCATTAGCCATACGAAGCGGACCCACCCAATCCTAACAAATGTAACTACGCTCGAAAGTAGACGATAGCAGTTACTTTCTTTAATATTTCTACCTCTGGAGTACATTTCACTAACGATTTCCCAAAAAAAAAAGCCAGAGCAGAGAGTTCGCCATTTTGATTTTCCACTCCATTTGACGATAGCACTGAGCCAACGAAGTTTCTTGTGCAATCGGTACCCATAATGTCACTGCATAAGTAGAATCGCAGTAGTGTACTCATCACAAGCTGCACGGCGAGTTTAAAATTATTGAATACTACATGTATTCCACTAAATTTTAGGTCTCTACTTACTATTGAATAAAAGATAAAACAATAAGTAATTGGTATACATTAAACGTAAAGTAAGACATCGTGACAGTGAAGCAAAATGTACAGGGAAAGTGGAGGAAATACAAAAATGATTTCGACATCTTTTGGATATAGATTTCTCACAATCATATAAAACTGGTTACTCCATTCCAATCACCACAAGTATTCTACCTTATAACTTCACGCCAAATCCCTTGCGGAATAGACAGAGTGCACCGAACGCCACATGACTAGACTGTCGATACCATCGATGAAAATATGTTAACTGTGTAGAATATGTAATGTATATATTTACGCTAGGTCCCTTGCGGGGTAGATAGAGAGAACCGAGTGACACATGACATGGCCCATACACGCGTCACTCACTTCTTTAACATTTATAGCTCTTCTCATGCACCGTCACCGGTATCAAGACCTCCTGACATCACCTTCTGGTAAAACATGAGAATTTTGTCACAGTAGGTAACGATTATATATATATCTTCACGCCAGATCCCTTGCGGGGTAGGCAATAGGTAACGATTAATAACCCAATATTAACCTGACGACTTTTGTAACAGAATAATGCCAAAATGACAACGAATTGACAAGGAGGCGGGGAACTCTACGACTATCTGGGCACACCCGATAAGAAAATATAAGACGATAGGAATTACTAAGGAAAGAACGTCGTGGCGTTGTTTACTCGTATGTAATGGCTGTCAAAATATATTGTTACAGAACCAGCCTTTATTTGGCACTTGGGACATAGACTTAACTTTGGCTAGGATATACAGGAGAAAAATAGTTACTATTTTCTAAAATACCTTAACAATTGAGCTGAGCAGCCCAGGTCTACAAATTGATTTTAGAATGTATACATATTTAATTAGATTTTAATATTTTCTCATGTAAATGGCTTTATGTTGTAATGAGAAATTAATAATAAAGATTCTTTAAACTGAACAATTTTACAAACTCTAGGCATAGATAAATTAGCAATAACATTAGTTTTACTCTACTTTGGAGGAAACCCTACGAAGAGACATTGTTATCCAGATCTCGTTACGATCCAGATATAGCTAGGGTATATGTAAAACTGTTATATATATATAATTACCTACAAAAATACATGAAACCCATATATAAGAATGTAAAACCGAGTATCGTTTAGCCGCTAATTTAATATCTGAAGCATTACAGAAAGAGTGGACTCTGGTATTCTCTTTCTGCTATTCATAAATTAGAAAAATATACTCAATGAGTGAACTTTAATAACTTGGGTGAGTATACGCGGGGATATAGCTCTAACATATAGAGACCCATTGGAGAAGGTTGCTGTAATAATTTATACTTGAAGCGACCCACTCCAGGGGCTATCAATAGAACAATGTACCCACTAGCAGGGCTCGGAGGTATTGCGGAAATGAAATGGCTATTTTTGGACTATTTCAGAAGAGCCTTTGATCACTACTTACTACACCTTTTATATAGCTAATAGAATTAAAAAATAGAAAGCCAGTTACGATTCTTAGGTCACGTATAGTATTTAAAGTGGTTTAAATGAGCTCATTAAGTATCACATCACTTGTTTACTTACTTAATTCAATAAAGTAAACATTTACTAATCCTGTAACTAGTAGTATATATTATATTTTTTCTTCACACTTGTTCGTAAACAGCCTCATACAATATAAATTATACGCAAAGCAGGCGGTATGGCATTCATACCGCCACTACATATTACCTACGTCAACACTTGATATAGGAAGTTTAAGTAAAAATAAAATCATATTGTTCATTGCAAACTTTGTCAGTGTCACGTCAATTGTTTCGAAATTCTATCTGGCGCAAGCTCTACTTATATAGAGTAGTTTTTATAAAGTAACAAATTTATGAAAAAGCGACCAAATATGAGTACCATATGAATGTCATCATAATGAGATTTGAAATATCTTGCGGGAGAGTTAGAGGGTACTAAGCACTACACTATTGCCACTTTAAGTATATAATGTTTTTGGCCCCGGCGTTGCAATTATGATTAACGCGGGATTACGCGTAACAACGTATTATGTTCTAGGTCTATGGTTGAAGCCAACTATTCCTCAGTTCAGTTAGAGAGATATTATGTCAGGAATGTAGGTCGCTCCCTTTCATAGCAAATTTTAGCTACACGTGGTGTAAACTGCTAATTTATCAATGAGGCTCTGGCGAAAGAAATGTAGCGTATCCAAGTAGCTCCAACAGGAAAGTAACTCAACTCATAGAACTCACCCAAATAACAACTGTCTGGAGGGTTGTTGTGTTTTGCAACGGAGAAACTCTAGATATATTAACCTATCCATTTAACCTAATAGCATTTTGAAAATAGCATTGGCGAAGAAGAAAGACTAATACTCAGATGTACCTAACATTTTCCAATCGTTATCGTTAATGTAATTATAAAAATATATACAGATTAAAGAATATATCAGTGGTGTAGCATAAATTTTGTAACACAGTGTAGTGATTAACTAACTTCTAAACACTTAATCGATAAAAATTACGAGCGCTTCAATTGCTACTATAAAGTCATGACCTACTTTGAAATAAAGAGAGGTTTTCATTTATATTCATCGTTAGTGGTATTCATTAGTTTTTCCGAGGAAATCTATTCAGCTGAGCGCAACGAGAGGTTTCATAAACTCAAACTAACGGGATGCCGGCTTGCACTTGTGCTAATAATCCATTAATGCATGACTGCAGTTTTGTAAAATGAATACATTGAGCGGAAATATTGTATAATACTGAAACAGATTACTCTTTTGTATATATTTACTGGAATTACTTACATTTTTTAAGTTTGTTAGATAATTGTACTGCTTTTCGTTGAAATCTTTTCTAGGTGTCCGTTATATAGCATATTGTCAATGGTCTACGCAATTTCCAATGTCGGTGTACATTTTAATAAAGATGATTAATTACATGACTGTATAGAAATTAATCAAGTATTTTATTTATTTATTTTCAATGAATATCGAAATGTATATTCATTACGATATTTGTTGAAAATAATGTAATTTTATGTATTTATAATAAAATATTAATTAAAAAATAATAACCATTAATTTAACTGGTGTAATAATGTTATTATAAGCCATCGAGCGAAAAAGTGAAAAGAGATTCATTGCTCTTAGAGAAGCGAGTGAAGTGCGTAAGGACCGCGTCTTGCGGCGCTCGATTCTCTCTGCCTACCCCGCACGGGACCGGTCGTGAAGATATATACACATACATACAATAACGTTATAAAAAATATATCTTTGATCTAAACAAATTAAAATAAAATATGTTGTATAATATTATATATATTTGTGAGTAGAAAAAAATTAAAAACTTGTAATTATTTGCATTTATAATTAATTTTTTATAGCGGTTAATTAAATTTGCTAATGTATCCATTGTTAACATATATTGAATAGTATTTTTATATAGACACTTATATGCGAAAACTAACTTATATGGCAGTCACTGTTTGACCGACAACTTTTGGTAATATTTTATCAACAAAAAATATACCTTAGTTGGACGACTGAACTATGGCCCCATAGCTAACAGTCATTCTGTATTGATTAGAAAATTTAATCAAATTCAAAAAAATTAAAAATCGTATATCAAAAAATATATATGATATAAACGTAAAATAAGTAAGTATATGAATATACGTATATTTATATATCCGTGCATAAAAAGAACTTTGATTGTTGAAGAAACGAGCGAGATATGTATGGACCGAGTCATGTGGCGCTCATTTCTCTATGCCTACTTCGCAACAGATTTGGCGTCAAGACAAGATAGGGAGAAGTAAGTACGTTCCATAAAATAATATAGAATATAAAATGACAGGATAGTACATGAAATAAGAATCGATATGAATTAATATACTCGTAAAACAACTCATTTGCAAATTAAACAATGGGAAATGTTTATTTTCTCTGTAATCTGTCAAGCTTTATCTATCGTTCATTCGTTTTAACTATACTAGAATTCAAAAATAATAAAATCGTAAGTCTTTGAAACCTATTTGTATTTGTAGTATTAAAGAATATATTTTCGAAATTGCTTAAAGTAACATGTGAATATTTATAATACAATGAGTCTTTGATAAACTTTTTTTTGATATGCCTCACGAGTTCACTGGTACCTAGGCATTCACCCGCGTCTCACGGTTGTTTTGGTGGAGGTAGTCCTATAACCGCTATGATGCGGCTTGCCTGTCTTCATAATTGTTTACCTTATTTGAATTGTCATACATTCTTTACCCGCGACCATAGATAACAGAAACAATGGGAGATGTGACATACCACGCGAGTTTATACCGGGACGGTTGTCGCCGAGTTTCACCCCACCATAAAACACTCACACACTTAAATAAATAAAAAATATCATTCTACGCACACAAGTACAACGACACACATTTGTTAAGACGCTGTCATTGGAAGTTTATTTAAACAACACCCAAGTAAGCACGCACTACTACATTTATAAAGCGGCAGAAACAAGCGGCCGTATCTCGAAACTGTGCACACAGTGAACGAATAATATTACTCGCTTTACATTGCGTGTTGGTAAACGAGCGGTGGCGACTGTGTAATGGTAGAAAAGCAATGTATGATTAAGAATGAGAAATTTGATATTTATAATTTGTATCGTGGTAAGGCCCTGGTAGAAATGGCGTCAGAGAATTTTTGAAATTAATTCTGTATTTATGCTTATAAAACGTAATATTATTTGTACTTATAGGTGATAAGTGATTCCATTTGATTTAAAGTTAACCACTGCACTTCTATTTTTGAAAAAAGGCAACAGCACAACTTGGCATTTTGCTAAAACAAGGAGCAACGTATCTCAATCGAACTTGATTGCAACTAACTAACTGTTCTTGGCAATGTTCTCGTTTTGAGCATATTGCGGCGACACCAACCACGCCCCCTCGTCACATCTCCCGTTGTTTCTGTTATCTATGCCCGCGACGGTCACGGAGGCGGTATATACGTTTGGGGTAAGAGGTGTTTGTTTGTGTGTCTGTTACCATTTATCTCGAAAACTACTGAACCGACTTTGATTTTTTTTTTTGTTTAAAAGGTGACATGATCCGGAGTGTTCTTAGCTACGGCAAATCTGTTCAGCCGTTTTTTTACGTCGGGGTTTTTTTTAATTTGTACGTGCTTTATATATAAAACGGATTTTATTTATATATTATAGTTATATTAGCTTTAGTTTGTATAAATCTTATTACTCTGGGCATTTTTTATTTGCGTTTAAATAAATAAAACATAAAATTTTAAAAAGCCACAAATAAAACATAAATTAAAAATTATAAAAACCCACGACGGAAAATTGTTATATGAAAAAAACTTCAAATAAAACATTTCAAAAACCCACGACATTAAAGCGTTATGATTCATAAAAAATAGGTACAAATAGAACTTATAGTAATTCAAATATCCGACGAAACAGCCAGAAGGAAAACATAGTATATGAAATATATTTCTCCAAAAAGAGTTAGATATAATTCTCATTAATAAAGTCAATAAATGAAAAATATTAATAATTACACTATCACAATAACTATTATATAGAATATTATTAACAGCCGTCGTGCATAACCTATGTTGTAAACTGTACATATGCTACTTAATATGTACAGTTTACGACATAGGTTATGGTTATGGACATTTGAAATTACTATAAGTTCTATTTGTACCTAATTTTGTATGAATCACATTACGCTTTAATGTCGTGGGTTTTTGAAATGTTTTATTTCAGTTTAATTGTTACATAACAATTACTTTCCGGAAGGCGACTACTTTTGAAAACTCTTTTTGAAACATACCGTGTTTCGTAATTGAACGTGTTAGTTTTTTAATTAAGTAACTTTTGCTTCACCAATTTACCGCATACGTAGATTTTGTTCGAGCAGTATGAAGTCAAAATGTTTAAACTGGCAGTGAAAATCTAATTGCATGTTGGAATGTTCGAACTCCAATTTTATTTAAGCGAACCGAGGTTATTCTCGGTGTTAGGATTGGAACTGTTTAAAACTTTGCCACTTCATATTACCGTGGTGGACCGTAAGATTATACACCTCCAAATATTATATAACAGAAAACTTACTGTTGATCAAATTATAGCTACTGCAGTATGTGCATTTCTGAGCACTTGTAATTGACTTTGTAAGTCATTAGCCGTGGTTGCCGGTTATTGACAGCTTTTCGGATTGTACCTGGTTAGGTACCTTCACAATACAATAGAGCACTTGACGGCGCATAAAGGCACTCGTCATTTACCAACACGTAGTGTTTTAGCGCCTAAATATCTAACCAATTCGAGCCTACTGACTCGCAGGATAATATTTTAATCGTTAAGACGATAAGTAATGCGATGTTGATTTATGAACTAACCAATAAGTGGTGAGTTGAATTAGTATGCATCGGTTGATCGGTTCTTTTACAGGAATTTTTTATACGTTAAAATCTGATGACCAGCTGTATTTGCCCTTCTCCAGGCTCAGTTTCTTTGTGTACTCGTTCAACGTTTTGTCGTGATGAGGTAACAAAGACACATACAGGCTGCGCTTATTACTCATTTGTATATTTCTGTGAATGATAAAGTTGTCACTTCGTCATTCACACAAATATACAAATGAGGAATTAGCTTAAGTTAAAATAAACCTCATGATGATTTCAAAAGTCCTCTTAAACGACATCCAACTCGACAGGGTAGCAATAGACAAAAATATTTCTTCCTTCTTTTTCTAGACGTTACCGACAACGTGTTGCTTGTCTGTCAAAAAAAAAACTAGCCTATGACGAAATAATATTAAATAACAAAATTTGACGAGCTCGGTGGCGCAGTGGTGAAACGCGCTGTTACGCTACTTTGACACCAACGCTCGTGGGTTCGATTCCCACACAGTACAAACATTTGTGTGCATGAACATGTCTGTTTGTATTGGTCTGGGTATTTTTCTATGTACAATAAGTATGTATTTACAAAAAAAAACATGTATTTACGTATGTTTATCAGTTGTCTAGCACCCATAACACAAGCTTCGCTTACTTTGGGGCTAGGTGGCGCTGTGTAATTTGTCCGACAATTTTTTTTTTTCAGTTCGAATCCTGGCACGGAAAACTAACTTCGTGTTTTCGGCATTATGTACACATTTGTAATTATCACTTGCTCGGCTGTGAAGGATAACATCTTGAGAAAACCGGCACGTCTAACAAATTATATGTAGATGGACGTGCCACCTAACCTAGGAAAGATCTGATTTCCCCTTTGGATTGTGGAGATCTGACGGCAGTCGCTCCATATCAAAATCAGTATCCTCGCCAAATCTTTAGGCTTTGATAGCGGAACCCTCCAATCCCAGTGGATTAGGAAACGGGATAACGCTAGGGAAGTGAACAACATAAAATTTTGTTGAACTGGTTTAGTCGTTTTTAGGGTTCCGTACCCCAAGAGTAAAACGGAACCCTATTACTGAGGCTCCGCTGTCCGTCCGTCTGTCCGTCTGTCAAAAGGCTGTATCTCATGAACCGTGATAGTTAGACAGTTGAAATTTTCACAGATGATGTATTTCTATTGTCGCTATAACAGCAAATACTAAAAAATAGAATAAAATAAATATTTAAGGGGGCTCCCATACAACAAACGTGATTTTTTTGCCGTTTTTATAGACAATGGTACGGAACCCTTCGTGCGCGAGTCCGACTCGCACTTGGCCGATTTTTCTTTTTGAATTGTACGCAAAGTTCATGTAGTTATACACATATATAATAAAATAGTAGATGATAAGAAAACTGTGAGATTAAGGAAATAAAACCTCAACAAATGAATTACTAAGAATGTGTGGCGTTGGTAGCAGGCATGATAACGCGTAGGCTGTATTTTAAGTATTGCGACGTGGCATTGGTGCAGATGATTCATTATGCAATAATGGGTTACAGGCCGCGGTAGACGCTTTATAGCAGACGGACCGTATGCTTGTTAGCCGAGTGATAAAAAAGGTATTAAGACGATAAAAAAGCATAGAGCTTTAAAAAAGATGGCGTATAATAACATAAATTGAATTATATTTGTCGATGGCGGTTCTGGCGATATTCAGAAAATAGGTGCGTCTATGTCTATATCATTGTCTATTCCGGATCTCGTTAGCAGATTGCGACGTGGCGGTAATTTTATTACAGATTCGATAGGATTTGGATCTAGAAATTGTCTCACGACATTCGAAAATACGATTTATACTAAAACCTGTACTTTGCATATTATATTTAATTTGGCTGCGGTATTTCATAAGGACAGCTCGATGGTCATGGTGATGTCGCGTATCATTCTAAGCGGACACGCAGGTTATGTAATGTCACCCGCAGTCTATCGATGGATGAGTTTTTCTATCTAGAGCTTTTCTGTTGAGCTGTTGCCTATAGATGACAGTCGTTAAGCTAAGTCAGCGGCGTTCGGGCGGCTTGAAAACACTGGCCTCCGCCACTCCGTAGTTGAGCAGCGTGGTGGTAAACTCTAAACCCCTTCGGTTGAAGGGAGATCCGCAACCCTGCAGTGGGATGAGTTAGGTTTTGGTGTGGATTTGCAACATTGGTAAACATAATTTATAGGGAAAATATTTCTATAATATTCTAAAATATTTAGTCATTGTTTATTGCAACTATTTCTCTTAATACTCGTAATATCAATTTACATCAAGTCGAGATATTTTTGAAATATAACTTTATGTAACACAGGAATCGCATAATGATTCGGAACAAAACAGTCGAGAATGGGGAGAAGAAACAATGATGTAAAATGCGAGGGCATACTGTATACGGAAAGCATAAATAAAACCCCAACACCTCACGCCACTGTTTCGATTCCCGGGGGTTTACTAAGGCACTACCACCCTATAAAAACGGCGCCGTACAATTTAATTGTTACGAGTGTAAAAACTTGAGATGCCGAACTAGTTTCACTTTGGTTATGTATAGAAACCAAACATTTTTTGCTGAAATAGTCAATGAAGTAAAAAAGACGATGTATGTATATCTTCACACCAGGTCCCTTGCGGGGTAGGTAGAGAGAACCGAGCGCCACAAGACGCGGTCCTTACACACTTCACTCGCTTCTTTCACATTCATAGCTCTTTTCATGCACGCTCGCCGGTCCCTAAGGCTCCTGACATCACCTTCTGATAAAACACGACCAATTTGGTCATGGTAGGTTAGTCTTGGTCTTCCTCGGCTCCTACATCCTTCCACTTTCGCATTGTATATCTGTTTCGTCATTCTTTCATCTTGCATTCTTTCTACATGTCCGAACCAACGGAGCATGCCCTTTCTTATCTTAACACCGACACTCTCTTTCAGTCCAACTTTCTTTTGTACGTCATCATTTCGAACGCGGTCAGCAAGCGTTATGCCACAAATTTTTCGCAGTGCTCGCATCTCGACCGCATTTATTCTACGTTCATGCTCTCTCTGCCATGCCCAGCTCTCACTTCCATAAGTTAGCGTTGGGATTAACACCGCGTTGTGTACAACGAGCTGTGCCTTCTGGCTTAGATTTCGGCCGCCAAACAGTTTACCCAACGCTCCATTCACGCTATTCCCTGCAGTCACTCGTCTCTCCACATCAGCGGTGTACCTTCCATCGGTTCTAAAAACGCTTCCAAGATATACAAACTCATCCACTTGCTCCAACACTACATCATCTACCGTAATCCGTATCCTGTTCGTTCTGGTTGTCTCTCTTTCAAATATCATTATGTTGGTTTTCTTCGCATTCAATTGTAAGCCTTTCTTCATACAATCGTCTTTCATTGTTGTGTCTATTGTTTGCAGTTCGGATGAAAAAGATGATAATTTCATAAATTCGGTTATACAGAATGTTTCACATAGCACTATTTCTTGTAATGTTTTTAAAATATTTGAAAACGTGAATTTAAAGTCGTGATAAGGATGTGATTTTTTAAAGTCGGTTTTTAAAGTTTTTATAGATCGAGGATTGAAGATATTACAGTATCTTCGCCAAATCCATAGGCTCAGATAGCGAACTCCGCCAATCCTAATGGATTAGGAAACAGGATAACGCTAAAGAGAAGAAGAAAAAACAGGCAAAAAATGAACTATTACGTTAATAAAATGTGTACGATAAAATATGAATTTCAATCGATGCAAGAGGTTTCAACAATTTAAAAATGATTTACTTGTATATTCAGATATTTGGGATGCATTATTTACGGCTATCAGTTTAAATAAATAGGGCTACGTTAAATTGGGTCCAAACCCGCGTCTTTATTGGCTTTGAATATGTAAATTACATAGTACTATTAACAAAGAGGCGGAACTTTACTGGAAGACAACTTTGCCGTAAGACAATGCTTTAATCTAAAATGTGTATAGCTCAGATCATGTTTGCTACATGCAGGCTTGTACTATTGCTTATATCATCACTACATATTATAAAACAAAGTCCTACGCCAGTCAGTCTGTCTGTTCGGGATAAACTCAAAAACTACTAGCCGGATTTTCATGCGATCTTCACCAATAAACATAGTGATTCTTGAGGAAGATTTTGCTGCTGCTGCTGATTTGCTGGTTTTGTGTAAATCGGTTGGAATATGACGATATTTGTTACAAATGTCGGAAAATGTCAAGTCGCCTGAGAGCTTTCATCGGGTATTATACGGCTTTACAGTATTCGTCCTCATCAACTTAAATACGTTAGTAGGCATAATATGTTTTACTACCCGCGCGATGCCGGGGCGGGTGGCTAGTGAAACACAAATATCAAGATCGAAATCATCGAATATAAATTCAGAGCTATCAGCGGTACGCAGTTAAACTAACTGTAACAAGAAAACATTTCGTTTCATTGAATCTGATTATTTAATGTATTTCACTGTATTAAAAAATACAGTGAATTATTATAATAATTAATAATGTTACCTTATCTTTTAAGTTCGAGCTCGACGGCTCAGCCGTGAATGACGCGACTTTGACACCAACTCTCGTGGGCTCCATTCCCACACAAGGCAAACATTTGTGTGCATGAACATGTCTGTTTGTCTTGGTCTGGATATTAAGAGAGGTAGGGCGCATCAAAGCAGCCCGTCTGGGGAAGTACGTCCACCTCACAGAAAACCACAGTCTAATAACAACTCCCTAGTTAGTTAGGTAGTGGGAGTTGCTGTGTAAGCAGCACAGGAGGTATCGCGCGATTGATACTTAATATATCGCAAGCGTTAATAGGTTACGGTACCCGCTTTACATCAGGTGGGCCGTACGCATGTATGCCTCCCGACGTAGTATAAAACAAAGTCGGTTAATAAATAAAGGAGTAACTGCGGTGTGAAATCCATCTTTATTGTAACATTGGTATTGATAGGATTTCGTAGAAAAAAAAAAATACCACCAGTTGGTTTATTGAGTTCGGCAGCGGGCCGTTCGTGCCGTCAACGCTTTAAGCCGATTAAATAATCGACCACCAAATCGATAGTATCGCAGTAGCTGGACGTATTTTACTTATTTTATTTATATTAGGTCAGGTGAAAGACAAGCATACGACCTGTTCAATATTAAATGGCTCCCGTGGCCTATTAGATATTTTAATGCAAGCCACTGTAAGTGTTTGTCTTGGTCTGGGTATTTTCTATGTATAATAAGTATGTATTTACAAAAAAAACTGTATTTACGTATGTTTATCAGTTGTCTAGTACCCATAACACAAGCTTCGCTTACTTTGGGGCTAGGTGGCGCTGTGTAATTTGTCCGACAATATTTATTTATTTATTTATTGTCGAGGTGACCATTGATAGCAGAGTGAATAACAAGCGGCCTATTGACCAACAAGTCCCCGGTTCGAAACCTAAACTGTTGTTTTTGAATTTATGTACATATTTGTAATTATCGCTTGCTCGGCTGTGGTGGAAAACATTGGGCGGATATCCGCGCGGTCAAGAAACGATGAGCGATCAATTTAAATAAAGTCCGGTTATCATTCTTGGCTTTTAGAGGTATGACATCAGTCGCCCCATGCATAAATCTGTATCTTCGCCAAATCCTTAGGCTTGGGTAGTGAACCCCGCCAATCCTAATAGATTAGGAAACGGGGTAACACTAAGAAGTACTGTAAGATCGAAGATCGGGGCATTACTTGTGCCAGGAGACATATTAAAGTGCTGTGTCGCACTACGACGTTATATATTACATCAAGGAAGAAAGTGTCTAAAGGACATGTCCACATCACCTGCACGTGGTGCACTCTGCCATTTAGGAAATGAAAGAGGAAATTATTGCATATCTGCGTTTTATCCGGAGCATCCTCGTAGCGTAAGTACCTCCACTACATACCAAACTAAGTAACAATTTTTTGGAGTGTGGTTGTGTTCTTTCAAGAGAGAAAGATTACTAGGAATTTCATGTCGGAACGCTGTTGAAGCAGCGGCCATGCGAACGTAATCGAGTAGTTGAGTAGAGATAAGGTTCGTTTTCCTGGGACTAAGTACTGTTATACATCGGTAGTACATAAATATATTTAACTGATACGTCATTATAGAAAGAAAATAAACCTTTTACATAGCATATATGAATGTCTGCGATAGTTATATTTTGAGAATTAAAACCTTGATGCAAATAATCTGAGATTTCGGTTAAAATCTATGTATGTAAGTTATATTAATAATATATATATGTATATACATATATATGTGTATGTGTGTGTATATGTATCTTCATGCGAACATAATTTCAATCAATTTATAAATATAACAATGGAAAGATATATATAATTTATGGCAAAGTTTATTATATATGTAGCTAGTTACTTTAATCTACTATCTATGTAGTTACGACTTACATATATGTATATTTATGACTTGTTTTACTTCTTTCTTCCTGATATAGTAGATATATTTTCATCGTGAGTTCAAGTCCCTGCATGCAAGGGATGCACAGAACTCAATATGAAACTATAAAAAGATTAAATGTAAAAAAAGCCGTCAAGTTCGAGTCCGAGTAAAAACTATTTTCGAAAAAACTTTTCTTTGGACTGTAACTACAAATTTATAGCTTTTCGAATTTTGCCCCTATGGGTTTTGATTCCCTTGCGAGTGTTAAAATATGCGCATAAACAAAGCATAAACAGCCGTATCTGTTGATCGCGTGGACTTAGAAGTTTGATCTTTTCACTGCTCGAAGGGATTGCAGATCTGAGTATTATATATTAATTTCAGCATAATAGCTCGACACGTCCCTGAGAAAAAGGTCTAGATAGACGGACAGACAGACAGATAGGCAGACTACAAAGAGATCCAATAAGGGTTCCGTTTTCCTATTGAGGTACGGAACCCTAAAAAACATTAAAATATTTTTTTTTTGTAGTAGTATAACGTCCAGATGAAACTGATTAACGATTTACGTCAGCCGCCATGGTTAATAGATTCTTCAAGTCTGCTGCGATCCGGGATAAGGCTAAAGCCTTATAAAATGAACGCGATGAGAAATGGCTTCAACGCTGTCACAATGCACAATGTTTGTAGACTGACTGCATCTTTTTTTTTTATAAAATATCGGAAGACTAGCTGCAGGAATTGACTAATATCAAAAGGTTATCACGGTTTACAGACGTTTCCAACATATAATGACTCTACAGCGTGCGAGTGAGATTAGCTTTGTCTCAAGACATTATCAAGTCACTTACACTTCGAGTAGTCTTGTGTAAATATGAAGTAATTAAACATTATATGGTAGTGTTGGTAACTATGAAATATTCTCCCATGAAACAATAATATTAATTTTAATGACTTAGTCGCACTGCGTTCGCAAACTGGTAGAATGATGTCGTACCAGTGTATTATAAAGAAATAATAATATGCCAGTATACATTTCCTGATTAATATTATATGTATATTTTTTTTTATAATAACTGAACGGATTTTATTGCCTTAGCATACCTGGACTTAACATATTTTATGTACAATATATTGTTCATAAAATATGTTAAGTCCAAGCTGCCATTTAGGAAATGAAAGAGGAAATTAATGCATATCTGCTTTTTATCCGGAGCATCCTCGTGGCGTAAGTTCCTCCACTACATACCAAACTAAGTAACAATTCTTTGGAGTGTTGTTATGTTCTTTCAAGAGAGAAAGATTACTAGGAATTTCATGTCGGAACGCTGTTGAAGCAGCGGGCATGCGAACGTAATCGAGTAGTTGAGTAGAGATAAGGTATAAAAAAATGTAGTATACAAGTATGCTGATAAACTGATTCAAAATTTACATTTTTTTTTATTAAAAAAGATTTTCAAAATTACTTGTAGTGTGGGATGGTCGTGTTATGTCAACTTAAGACTAATAATCATTTAAGGACTAATGATGACATTAAATCAATGTACAGAAATGATAGAGAATCAATAGATGAAAATTTTGTCGATCGATTAGGAATTTAGGGGGAAAAAGTGGAGGCCGTTTACGAGTAGTTTACGACGCCACTACAAACAGGTCCGTAATGGACTATTTTACACACTTCGTTCGCTTCGTTTGAAGCGTACCGAAAACTCAGTCGAGGCTCGTTATGAAATTTAGTGTTCCGGGTTAACCGGACTGCGTAATAACTCCACTCCCACCACATCTAGGCACAGCTTTCAGAGTTATTTAAAATATTTTCTTATACTAAAACTTTAACTGACCAATGTCCGTACGTAGGACATAGGTATTTACGTTATTTGCCTAAATCTATGTTAAATCTGGAATCTGTGGAATCGCGATGATTCTCGAACGTTCACGAGTCTTCACGAACTCACTGTGTTTTTATCTATACAGATAAATAAAATTGGAATGTCTGTTTGTAATATTGAAATAACCGCTTTTTACTAAATGCATATGGATGTATACACGGTACATATACTAAAATGAATATTTTTTCAATTTTTGTCTGTCTATCTGTCTGTTTGTTCCAGCTAATCTCTGAAACGGCTGGACCGATTTTGACGGGACTTTCACTGGTATATAGCTGATGTAATAACGAGTAACTTTTATTTTAGAAATTTTATTTATGTTTATTAATATAAATAAATAATATTCCACGCAGACGAAGTCGCGGGTACAGCTAGTTATCTATAAGAGAACCGCCCTTTATAATTTATAAGATTAATTCCAGGATTTTGGGGATGAAATTAATATCCTCCAGGTCGATTTTCAACCATTCTTTATAACTCTATAAACTACGTATATGCATAGTTTCTCTACTTTATATATCATGGATGTATACATCGTGAATGATTATAGTAACCACAAATAGGCGCTTAATCGCTGGAACGGTTTGATCTGTCGTCCACACATGCGGCATACAAGCAATTAAGTGCAGCATGCAACACCTTGGCTGTTAGCCATTTATGACCCAGGGCTGCATCGCAAGGGAGGCTTGTGGAGGGCGGTGCGGGAGATGTGGAAACCGCAGCGACTACCATACCAATATATATTCAAATCAATTACATTTTGAGAGTTTCCTAATCCAAAAAGCCTTACTTAAGAATCCGATTTCTTACTTCTCTTACTCACTTATTACTCTCTTATTTAATGACACTTGTTACTAAATGTATCTATTTAGCCGTTTATTCTCCCGTTTTAACAAGTTCTTTTTTTCTGTAAATGTAGATAACTTTTTACAAGGATAAAATTTCAAATCTTATGGAGCCGTGAAAAGCACTCAAGTAGGCATTTCATCAATTCTCTTCTACAGAATTTCTATATCATATATTAACAAGTCGTGATATATTTCATTAAAATTGTAAAAGTGACTATTAATATTATGTAATTTAAAAAATACTAGCGGTCGCCCCAATTCTTGAAAATTGACCATAATCATTGCATTGAAATCAACGTCATCATGAAAATTTAGGGCCAGCAATTGAATTTCAAGTTTCATTTTTTTTCTACTTTTTTCAAATTTTCGTTGATAACACTGAAGTTTGTCGATTGTTATTAAATAAAATAATATAATCGGTTCACAAACAGAGGAGAATAATATACATAATTAGTTTGTCTTGGCCTATAAAAGAGAGTACATAGGTGACCGAGCTTCACTCGGTGTTTCTTATGTTTTTTTTTATGTAAAGTCACGTTTTTTCAGGTAAGACCCGTATATAGGTATATTAAGATAAAAAAGTAAAACCACTCTAAATACAAGATTTGATCAAATTAGTGCAGCAGCAGGAGCAGTGTCCGAGATACGCGATAACAATGACTGCTCGTTTAGAGTAATGTTTTTATTTACAAAATAGTCCGACTTTTTTTTGACATAGAAAAAGGCAATTTTTCCATATTATTTTACTGTATCGTGCGTTTATTTGTCAGCTTCGTAAATATTTTAAATTAAATTTGATGTCAAAACAGTAAGGTTTAGTACCACTAACTGCTGCTACTACTATTACCACAAAACTTACAAATATTTAATATAATATGAAAGTTATACGCTGTAATTTTAAGATACAGTAGTAATTATTTATAAAAATAGATAAATAATGTAGGGTTAATTTAACTTAGTGGCAATAGACGAGGAAAATTTAATATTCAACGAGTACGAATTATAAGGAACATGCGTATCTCCTTGTTTCTTAGACACACTAGGTGTTTGGCAAAGTCAAAGTGCTATATAATTTTATCGGCTTGCGTTTTGTTTTCAGTCAGATATAATCAGTCAAATAAAGTATGTTTTTCTAAAAAAAATATATTACTTCGGGAGGTAAAGTAGCGTATGATTCCCCTGATATAAAACGGTTATATAAACACTAAAAACTTGCAATACAAGCACATCTCCCTCCAGTAGCAACCAGTCTTATTCACTGGCAATTTCACATCGACCCTCTAAGGATTTGCTATTTGTCAGCAGTTTTTATTTGTAAAATATCAATATTTCCCCAGCCCAGTAAAGATTTTTTTTTGTAATACAAACCACATAATAAGCAGAACAGCGACGTACCCTTACTCTCTTTAAAATAATGATCATTGTATGTATATGGTTTATATTACTTTTACTGTAATTCTCACCGCGTAATGCGTATTTTTCTCTCATGTATAAATTATTAAAAGAACGATGTAGATATTTTAAACGACAAATAGAAAAATCTATCGTTTAAAATATCCCTTTTAATATTCTGATAAAATACATATCTTAATATCTAGAGCAGGGTATCTCAAAGTGGGGTACGTGAACCCATAGGGGTTCGCCATTCGACGTTAGAGAGTTCGCGACAAGATTTACGTAATGGTGGCCGGATGGTTGGCAGACATGTGAGGAACGTATGTTGGCTCGCACCTCGCGGGTGGGTTTTCACACATGGTCATGAAAAAAACGAAATACAGAAATCGACTTGATGCTGATATAAAATTAAGTTTAAATTGTTTAAAATTACTTCTACAATTAAGCGGGGTTTAAGGGTTAGAGGTTTGGTGCCATGTGAAATCTTTAATTGGGGTGCGTGGAGCCGTAAGTTTGAGAAACCCTGATCTAGGCTTTATGAAGAATTCCCTCAATAAATTCAATTACTTTACAGTTAGAATAATATATAATGCAGACTAAATTTCATAAAACGTAGCTCGCGTAGCTAGGCGAGTGTGAAACAAAATTTATTGTTGCATCGGACAGCTTGGACATAGTTAATGTTTTCAGCAGTATGTTAAAGCTGTGTACCAACGTTAAATTAGAAAATTGGATTGAAATGTACATGCAGTTGGGTATTGACCAAATTAGAAACTTTTGTTTCTATATTATTCTAATAGTAGCAACTGATAAGTTTATTTTGTGAATGTTAATATTATATATGGTAGTCGTAGGTGGTAATGGGTCGTCCTGTATTATCCTTTATTATACCTTCTGAAAGTTCTTTGCAAGGCGAAATCGTGTAACTTACTAAAATATTTTACTTAATTATTTATTTTGGACAACTTACATATCATTGCGCCAATTGCCCATAATTATGGACATCTGAGTGCTTTAACTTGAAATGCATTGGATAAATGAAGAAATAGTAGAGATAATGGTTTTAGAATATTACCAAAATAATTTGTGGCGCAAAATTTAAGGCGTAACGCTTGAAGACCGTACTGCAATGCAATCGCAATGGTGATGTTAGAAACAGCATTGGTCTGAAAGAAAGTGTCGGAGTAAAAATAAGAAGAGGCATACTCCGTTGGTTCGGACATGTAGAAATAATGCAGAAGTAAAGAATTACGAAACAGATACACAACGCGAAAGTAGAAGAATGTAGGAGCCGCGGAAGATCAAGACTTACCTATCATGACCAAATTGATCGTGTTTTATCAGAAAATAGTGTCAGGACCCTTAGAAACCGGCGTGCGTGCATGAGAAGAGCAATTAATGCTAAAGAAGCAAGGAAGGTGTGTAAGGATCCATGCACGTGGCGCTCGGTTCCCTCTGCCTACGCCGCAAGGAAGTTGGCGTGAAGTTATAGATAGATCAAAATAATTTACATTACTTTATTCTACCTTCGTGTACCCGACTTTTGTACGAAGTAAAGATACTGCGGATATGCATATTGTCATGTAGACATACTGTGGTCCGAAGTATGTAGCCAACGTTAGCGCTGAGATGCTTGCCAATATATCAGTGCGATATGGGAAATATTCTATCTGAACTCCGAAAAAAGAAACGTGTATTCACATCAAGTCAGTTTTAAAATTAACAAGTTAAATTGCTACTGCAAATAATATTCGATGTAAATAATAAACGAGCAATTCTTGTATATTTAAAATATATATTTCGTGTACTTGGAAAGGGCTCTGATAATTTGAATCAAATTTTGTGTTTAAGTAAAGTTTTGCTTTTGAAGTTAATCTATCTATAAGTCTATACAACTTGTTGACGACCTCGGTGAGACACCCACGCTCGTGGGTTCGATTCCCACGCAGGACCTCCACTTCACAGAAATACCGCAGCCAAATAACAACTCGCTAGAGGGTTTTGTTCCTGCGTGTGAGTGAAGGAGTTGCTGTGTCAGCACCAATGGTGTCATGGCGCGTGTGATACTTAATGTGTTGCAAGCGTTCATAGGCTACGGTAACCGCTTTACATCAGGTGGGCCGTATGATTGTATCCCAACATTGTATAAAAAAAATGGGTTGCGCTCCGGTAGTGCGGGCAGAAATGAAAACTTGAACATGCGGACCAAACAGCGATATTGATAAACTACGTTGAACGAAACGCGTAAGCGCCAAGAATTTAATGGCGCTTACAACGTTTTGGTCGCGAGAAAATAATGCCCTATGAACGATCTAGCGCTTCATGTTTTAATTGTTTATTTAGAGGTAACTAATGTTTTAGCGCTGCAGCGAACTTAACTTCTAATTCTCACCAAAATCTTACGAATTTTCGATCAGGGTCACGTATTCTGAAGCGAGTTTAAAATTTTTACTCATCCCGAAAGTGCACAACGCCGCTAAAGAAGTTTTCTCTTAAAAAAAAAATAGGATCGTAAAATCAATTTTAACGCAAAAACGAAAAACGTCGAGCGAAGGTCGTTAGCCCGGGTAATTAACTGAATGTAAATATGATTTTTGTAAAATTCGGAGCTTAATTTAAACTATATTATTACGTATCCCGCAAAAGTGTAAGTTAAACATAACACTTTCAATTCACTTTTTGTTACTAAACACAAATGTGTCATAAAACAAATGAATAACGATAGCGCAAAGTATGTTTTCATAGATGAGAAGAATTCGTGCAAGATTTACACTCAGCTTTACATAGAAATTGTTTTAATAGCACCTGACCTGAATTTCTACTTCTTGGGTATGAACTGTCTACTACATGATTAGTCTAAAATAACACTCTTTCTCATTAATATACGAGTATATTTAAAATAACTTTTTTACTTGCAAAGCTAAAACAGTAAGGCACGAAAAGAAGAAGCAAGAAAATTTTAAAGTATGTAAATTGGGCGTGGTAGCAATGAGCTACCAAACTTGTATCAAACTCACAAATTTCCGTTGAATATTCTCTACAGATATTTATCAAAGTTTTGGTATTTACGCCGGGACTCATATAAATATATTGAAATCAGCTAGAATTCTCGACCACCGTTACTCACTCAATAAAAACTCAGATCAAATAATTTGGAAATAATACACTCAATTTGAAATCTCCGGTTGCGTATAGATATAGACATGTTCGCGCTACCACAGACAACAGATATGATTTAAATTACGAAGAAAATTACACAAGTTCATGAATTAATGTCCACAATACAATCCAAGATGGGCGGAATGCAGTTGTGATTGGAATACCTTTTTTTAGAATAATGATCTTTCAGCTTACTACTTTCTTAGCGTGTTCGCGTTGTTGCTAGCAGTTTTTTTATTTAAAAATTTAGTTTTATATTTAAAAATTCGTCACAGTACATGTTACTTTGGTGATACAATACAACATATGAAATGTATTATACCAGTTAAACGAAAACTGTCAAAATATTACATAATATAATTTTGTTTTAGTATGCGTGCAAATTTAGTTACAGACCAAACTGTTTCGTGCCGTGCATACGTCGAACACGCGTTAGCTAGGATCATACATAGCCGTTAGTTAGTTTGAATCATTTGGCAAATGAATGCATCGTTGTCGGACATAAATATCGAAGGCTACTATTGGACGCTAAGACTACGCTAAATGTTACTGATTGTCGACAAATGCAATGCATCGACCTTGTAATGTATTTACAAGGTCGATGCATTTCAGTTGTCGATGACATTTTTCAGAAAATAATTATCTATTCAGGATTTGGTCGAAAATTATGCATTGAGTTCTTTTACAAGATGTGAAATATTTTTTGCGCTGTTTAATGGGAAGCAATTATAATAGCGCATTGGATACTCTTTTCGTCGTGGTTAGTTTTTAGGCAAATAACATGAATATGGGCATTGACACTTCTGACGAAGTAGGTCAACTTGAAGGTGGTCGGATTCTGAATAGGGCAGATTCGGGGTGCGTGTTAAATGCCGCTGTGACCTATCTGTTTTTTTACTAAAGCTTTCTTTGCTAGTTGGTGTAGTGCACCACTTGTAGTCCCCACGGGTTGAAAATACGTTTATTAGAATTGATAATTTCTATTTTTCCGTTTGTCCGACCGAATATTTGTTCAGTTGTAAATGTTTATAGGCTATTGGAAGCGCTTCACGGACGTAAAGTTATTTTCCGCCTAAGTAAAATAAAGTGGTCGAAAAATTTATATTACTAAAGTTACCGTCGACTAATTGGATCTCTTAATTTAGACGCCTGAAATAAGTGTCATTTCGTGAAATATAGGGTTTCGTGAAAATATATACGCGGTATGTCTATATTTTCACGCCGTTTTAAATGTGATCGACGTAACAAAAGTTCGGTCTGAAAAGAAAATCGAGCAATAAAAGTGTAATGTTGAGAGTAAACATTGATCTCGATTTTAACATCATATTATATGGTGTAGTTTATTATCGACGGCGACTTTTTCTTTTTCCAAATATTATCCCGTTTCCTAATCCATAATGATTGGCGGGGTCCGCTACCTAAACCTAATAATTTGGCGAAGATACCGATTTTGACGGTGCGACTGTCACCAGACCTCCGCAAACGCAGGGAAAATCAGACCTATTTTAGGTTAGGTTAGGTTTTCATCGACGTCGACTATTGGGATCTTTTGTCGCCCGGTACTTTCTCTGCAGTTACAGTATTTTTTCTCGAAATTAGGCTAAATATTTTAATTTTATTAAAGATTTTTTTTTGAAAGATTGAAAGATTAATTTGTCAATTTACTGTCAACGTTTCCTAGTCAATTAGGATTGGCAGAGTCGCCAACTAAGCTAATTTGGCGAAAATGCTGGTTTTGATCTGAAGCGACTGCCATGCGACTTTCACAAGCCAGAGGGAAAACTAGAGCTTTCGAAACCCGTGTGGTCATATATGACCGCGAAATGTATGGGAAAAGGTATATAACGGGTTCTGAAGGCTTACGTAGGTACCAAGTCTTTTGCTATTTAATTTCTTGGACATGTGGATTTTCTTACGATATTTCAATCTGAAAACACGAATTTAGTGGTACATTTCTACACTAGCATGCGAAGCGGTCAATCGGTCGTTATTCACAACTCTTTTTACAGTAACTTATAAAAAGCATTTTGTCTAACCGCAAACACTACTATATCTTATGCCATGGTGACCAATAATCCTTATATTTATAAATATCAATTCTTTAACATTAAAATTAAATTTCTATATTATATGCTGTCGTTGCCAAATTTATAAATAATTCGACCACACCGGCCAACGCGAAGAGTTTTTTCCTGTCAAAAATGCCAACGTCCAAGCCTATCAATAGACACTGCCGCGTGTTGATTGATTAAATTTTCCCATAAAGCTGCTCAGTCATAGTTACATTACATGATAATTAATTTAATTTGCGAACTTTAAAAGTATTTTTAAATCTGGGAGAGTTTATAACTAGAGAAAGGGAATTGAATGTTTGACTGACGATATAGCGATACATGTATGTATGTATATCTTTAATCTAGGTCCCTTGCGGGGTAAGTAGAGTACCGAGCGCCTTAAGACGCGGTCCTTATATACTTCATTCGCTTCTGTAACATTCATAGCTCTTTTCAAGCACGCATGCCGGTTCCTGGGGCTCCTGACAAAACACGACCAATTTGGTCATGGAAATAGCGATACATAATGTCCTTATATTATAGTACCTCGGAAATTATATGTTAGAAAACAATAATGACAGAGAATGTCTAATAAGATTCGGGCATTTTATTTGTTATCAAGTAATGAAATATCGTAACTGTCTATTTGAATTATTTCGAGTATTCCATGGCGCCCTGTGGTACTTTTATGTACGTGTACCATGTTCACTCATTGGTCATTGAAATGCCAGGATATTATGAAATGAGCTCCCTTCTCAAAACAACTAGTCTAAGGTTCTTAAAAATAACATAATTCATTTATTCATTACAGAAACATGATGTACGAGGGTTGTTACAATACAAAATGTGAACATACATGCTTCTTCAAACATGACATTCAATGTATGCTTACTCTAATTATTCGAGCCGCAAGGCGCAGAGCAATCGGCATCAAATAATTTATACCTGAGTAATATCGTTAGTGTATACATTAAATACCTGACAATAATAAGGGTTTCATCCCTTAAGAGTGAGAGTGGCCTTATTACTAAGCCTACACCCCGCTGTCCGTCTATCCATCTGTTATTTATTACAGTACTGTATCTTTTTATCCGTAATAGCAAGCTCAAATTTACCCGCATCAAAGCGGATATAGGTAGCTTTAAAGGAAATCTAAAAAAAAGCTTACTCTGCTATTAAAATACAGATAATACGTAAACAGAGTGGGATTCTAGTAGATTCTATATTAGCAGCAAAGAATCAACAAGAAGTCGTTGGTGTTAAATAGTATTCTATCAACGTTAGATTTCAGCTGCCTAGAAGTTTACCTAACGCTCCATTCACGCAGTTCCCTGCACTCACTCGTCTATCCACATCAGCGGTGTACCTTCCATCGCTGCTAAAAGCGCTTCCAAGATATAAAATCTCATCCACATGCTCTAACACTATATCATCAACCGTAATCGTGGTGCTCGTTCTGGTTGTCACTCTTTCAAATATTTTATCTTGGTTTTCTTCGCATTCAATTGTAAGCCTTTCTTGATTCAACATCTTCTATTACTGTAACTAGTGTATGCAGTTCGGATGTAGTAATAATATTATTCTAATGTAGCTAAATATTATTTCCTATTCGTTAAAAATAATAAAGAAATTAAAATACGGCAGAAATCCCCAAACAAAATATTTGGAAATATCGGCCAAACTTTGAAACCCAAAATCTTAGCAACTATCTATCTATAACTTCACGATAAATTCCTTGTAGGGTAGGCAGAGAGAATGAAGCGCCACGTGGGCCGGTCCTTACACACCTCACAAGCTTCTTTAACATTCTTAGCTCTTCTCGTGCATGCTCTAGTCATCACCTTTTGATAAAACGCTATCAGTCTTGCCGTGGTAGGTAAGTCTTGGCCTTCCTCGGCTCCTACATCCTTCGTTGTATGTCTGTTTCATAATTCTTTCTTCCTGCATTCTTTCTACATGGTTGAATAAACGGTTATGATTATCTCTATTATTTTATTTGATAAAATGACACTACTACGGAGATGACAAGACTTATCAAAATCTAAAACAAATAAATATTAATTCAGTCAATACGATTTCAAAATTGCTTTTAATTAAGTTATAGCCAAGATTCTCAAACGCCCGACGACAACTCGGTATGTATGTTTCCGAAGGTGATTACGATTTTCATAAAAATCAAATGAATATGTATTAATGATAAAAGGCGAAGCTGAAATAAAACTGACGAGAAATTACAAGTCACAAGAAGAGTTAGGTAAATAAAACGTGTCTATGAAGAAACTTCCTTTTGAAGTATCAATATTTGGAGCAGGAATCTAGGAACTAGAAGCCAGCAAGCGTGTATGTAAAGAGCTTTGAATATTAATGAAGCGAGTGAGGTGTATACGGACCGAGTGATGTAGGGCTAGTTTAGTAGGCCAAGTTTTCGGTGTAGGCAGAGAGAACCTAGCTAGTACCTAGAACCTAGTAGCTGTTTGGTATGAAAGTGTAGATAGATAGATAGATTTTTGATATTTAGAAATAACCGCATACGCTGATTTTTTAAAGATTTTTTATACCACGAAGTTGGCAATCAAGCATACGGCCTGCCTGATGGTAACCAGTAACCGTAGTCTATGGACATTTGCAACACCATGGGTGTCACTCATGCGTTGCCGACCCTAAAAACGTTTTGCAACGTTCGATAGAAATAAAAATTATGAAGAAACATATTATATGTATAAAAAATAATAGAATTTATATAGAAATATCCCCAGCAAATATTCCTGTCGCTATTCTAATGTGTAAGGACCCAGTCTTACGGCGCTCGGATCTCTCTGCCTACCCCGCAAGGCACCTGGCGTGAAGATATGCGTACATACATGTCTAATGTGTAACGGGAATTAACAGCTGTATTTACAAAAACAATGAACAACGAAGTTCATTGCAGTTCAGAGAAAACTACGGCTGAACTGGAACTTTCAACTAGTTTAACTTGTTGAAATTAGTAGAAGTAGTCAGCTTCGAGATTCAACTGGGCACCTTGGCATTGTGTTAGACATCAATACATCGCCAACTATGGACTAAATAATAATCTGCGAGTTTGTTATTTATAATTTATTTAATTTTGACGAGCACAGTGGCGCTGTGGTGAAATGCACTGTTGCGTTACGTTGACACCAACGCTCGTGTTTCGATTCCCACACAAGACAAACATTTATGTGTATGAACATGTTTGTTTGTCTTGGTCTGGGTGTTTTAAGAGAGGAAGGGCGTATAAAAACAGTCCGTTTGGGGAAGTACCTCCACCTCACAGGAAACCGCAGCCGCTTAATGCGTGTGTCTAATCGAACATGCAGGTTAAGCAGCGTCGACTGTAGCTTAGTTGCTATGTGGTTATGGATGGGTTTACTCATCTCAAGTTTCTCCTGCAGAGCACAAGCTATCGGTCACAGCTGTTTCCAATAGAAGGGTAAAACTAAGCAAAAAGTGGTAGAGCACAGTCCGACTGGTAAAGTATCTCCACTTGATAAACCATAGTCACATAACAACTTTCTGGGGGTTGTTGTATTCCTACGAGTGTGTGACGCTACCAATAAGTTCCAGACTCTGGAGAAGTCGCTGTGTTAGTTGCGGGGGTGACTTTAAGTGACTCGTATGATCATGTGCTCCCGACTTTGTATAAAGAAGTCCATAATTCTGAATTAATTTAACTATGGTTTAGAAAATGAATAGGAGAAATTGCAATCAAAACTTCAGCGAAGGAAAATCGTAAATCACGGGACTGAAAGAATAATTACCGACTTATTTGAAAATGCCCTAAAATTTAAACTTTATGTATAAAAGTCGTTTCTGTTCCTTTTACGATTATACTAAGCAAAACTTTAATCAATTTAACATGCTGGTAAAATATAAAATTAAACATAAAATACATATTAATAAAGTAACACTTCCTCAATCTAAATATATGATAGTTTTGAGTCATAACCTATCACAATCATGTGTAATACGTACGTAACGTTACGTTAGTAGCGCATATAGGAAATAATAACTAAAAGTCCCGGTATAATATGACAAAGTGTGAAAAAGAACATATGGATTTAAACACTTGTAAAATTAGTCAAATGAGATGTAAAATTAGTTTCAATAGTTTAAGATATAATAGTTCAAAACATGACAAGATAAGAAATATTAGCAGAAAGTGTTGTCCTATTCACTTCTTTCTTAGGAAATAAAACCCGTGAGGCAACAAGTAATCTGAAAGGTTTGTGTTTCAAAATTATTGGTTCCGATTTATATTAAAGCGTCGTCGTCGCTTTTGTATCAACTAATCAAATGGCGAGACTGTCACTACCAAAAATGAGTCCAACTGTATTATAAATCGCTCTTAGCACACTATGACCATTTTTATGTCAATCATTCTATAAAGATAGAAACAAAAGTATGCACAATGTTTAGCAGATAAAAGTACAAGCAAGCGAGTAGTAAATGCCAAAAATATTATTAATTGTGTATTACCTTAAGTTACGTGTATTTAGATTTTGCTGCTAATAAATTTAAATATATTTCCACATATTATTGATTTTGATTAAGTTATTAATAAGCTCAGCAAAACTCAAATTAATTAATGATAAAATTTTATACATTTTATAATAATGTAATGTAAATAATAGTAATGTTTGTATAGTGTTATGCCTACCTCGCAAGAGATTTGGCGTGAAGTTATAGTATAGTTGTAATATATAGTACATAGTACTAAGTAAAATCTTAAATGAATAAGAAAATTGGGTAAGATTATGTTCACATTCCTTTTGGAAAAGCCGTTCCGCCCGTGGGTGTTTTGAAGGCCACACGGGTATGTGTGATGAAAAATAATAATTTCCAAGATTTTATAATTGCCTGTTAATTTTACATTTATTTTCAAAGTATTTCTAGAACGCTTAAATGGATTAATAGCAGACTGATTATTGTTTCAGTGGGAACAAATGAAAACCGCGACTATTGTTCGTGCATCATGTTTTATTACCCGCTTAACATGAATGAGATCAAAGGCATTGTGGAGTTCATATTGAAGACGTAGTATCATGATGTGCAGTATTTGTGTCGCTTTTGCTATTATTGTTATCATTTGATTGAATATTATGATTCGTATATATGTCCTTGCAAAAGATATGAAGCTTTATATTTAATGGTGATGATCGAGTTGGTAAAAGTAAACTTCAAAACGAGTGGGGTTTTAAAAGGGTTTTTTAATATGCGTTGTTTTGTTGGAGATCTGAAGGTAGTCGCTCTAAGTAAAAATCTGTATCTTCGTTAAATTCTTAGGCTTAGATAACTGACCCCGACAAACCTAATGGGTTAGGGATAATTAATCCATCACGATGTTGCTTTTCGTATAGACTATATACATATACTATATACTATATACATCCATTAATTTTTTTATTTTAGATTTAACATGGAAAACATTTTTTACGCGTTAAACGGTCAATAAACTCCTTTGCTAAACACTACTAAGAAAACTTAATCAGTATTGACTTCTTACTAGAGGGAGCAGTGAAAGGCATTTTATATCATTAGCATTATATAACTTTATATATTTTTTATTTTATCCCTCGAGAACATTTAAACTTCAAAACAATATATGTATTTTCACGGCTAACATACCAGCGCGTCTCATATTAGCCCTGCCACGCTGATTTTGTCACTCTCTACTAAATACCTCCCAGTGGCCGAATTAAGCCGACAAAGGCGTTAAAGTCTTCATTTAAAGCACTCATCCTAGGGGGTGCAGAATGACGCAAATCTATTTAATTACAATTCAACACTATACAGTTTTAGTCAGATATTACTGAGATGAGAGTTTAAGTGTAAATCTTGTCGAAAGCGTGCCCTTGTTAACCTTTTCTCTCCCTCTTCGATAGTGTGACCCAAATAAACAATTTCTAGAAAACTAGAAACCAATTGTCTTCATGTTATTTAGCTTTAGCAGTTTCGGACCGGCAAAGATGAATGAAGTTCGATTTCGAACGTCTGTACTTGTAGTCATGAAACCGCAGAATTACAATACTTGCAGTTCAATTTCAGAGAAAAAAAATAACTAGATATCCCGAAACGGGCGTTTAGAGAATACAAATAAGGTTCCTATTTATTTGATAATCGGCAATGCTAGGTATTTTTTAAAACTCATTCTTAATTCTGACAATGACAGAAAGATAATATATTTCCAGCCTAAATTGCATATTATTATCAGAATCGACTTATATTCATTGATTAATAGAAGATAAATTAAACCAGTCAGCCAAATGACAGTTAGAAAATATTATACACGTAGAAAAAGTATACAGAACATTTTGTAATGCGATAGAGATCCCACCCAAGTATATATGGTTAATAGGATTATAAGCAACAAAAATTAAAGTACTTTAAATCTGTACAACTGTTCCAAGGATTTCTTTAAACACGTGTTTACCATAAATAATCACATAAATAAAAGCTTTTTAAAACCCACGGTGATAACTTATAAACTAAATTATTACATAACAAGAATTTACAAATTAGCCTTTTCATTCGCTTTGCCTTGTCTGAAGTCTGAGCGCCTTCTGTTATGATTATGAATAAGAGCTCAAAAATGTCATCGAGGTCATAATTGCTATTGACGTCAACCAATTCTACGACCGTAATATATTGTACAATTAAGTTTTAAAATATAATATGCGGTGTTACGAAATCCAAATTTTCCACACAAAAGCATACGACCTGCCTGTTGTGAAGCGATTGTCGTAGATTGTAGATGCTTGTAATATAATGAACATTGCTTATGCGTAGCTCTATAGTAGCTTTATCGGTGACTATACTCATTCCAAGATATTTTGACATCATCTTTTACAACGTGAAGCTCGTCCAATCGGGATAGAATATCGGAATGTTCGTCCTTTCTGCGCCAAAGCGTCATTTGATTGACAGGATTTTTCACATAAAACATGCAAATGCGATTAATTGTGACTCCATAGATGGCTACGATGAACATAGTTTCTTAAAGAAAAAGCAGTGAATTGGGCAACTCTATTGCTCTTGAATTAAATATATATATTTATTTTAAAAATTTGTTGTGCCTGGCATTGAATAAAGGCAAAACAAATATTCGTCTGCTCGTCTGTTTGTTTTAACAGGTATCAGACTAAAACGGATAGGTAAATTTTAATTAAATTTCTTATATTGTATTAGTTTAGCGACTGGGTGGTATTAATGTATATGAACCTTTATTTAGTGCATTCTCAAAGGATCTTGAAGTGGTGATGATGACTTACCATCAGATATTGTAGTTCGTTAGTTTGCAATAATTTTAGTGATTGTCAATTTCTTAATATCTGGCATATCTACCTCCAAGAATAAGCGAGTTACTTACACTCAATTGTTTACTGATTTTGAATATATTTTAAATCTATATTAATTGTTTTTTGAACGCGCTTATTTCTGGAACTATCAGGCGGTTTTGAAATAGGTATTGCATTAAGGATTAAATACTATTTAACACATTACTACGCTTAGAAGCCGAGAAAAAAGAAACAAAGTAAGAAAAGCGGCTCCCATAGGATACCGGAATACGCGCGAATGACGTCGCGAGGTGCAGTCATTTAGTGTATATTTTTAAATTAACGGATTGTTTTATTTTAGTAATTTTGTAGGTGAAGCAGTACCTACATATAATTCAATCATACAAAAGCGCATTGAGGCTGCAATTGGCTAGCAACAAGGATAGAACTTATTAAAAAGTAAGTTTTACTTAACAAATACATATTACAAAATATGTATACTGTTATAATAACTTAAACGGATTCTAAACTCCAAGTTAAAACTATATTTATTTTATACTCCCAGACGAGAAAAACTGAAGGTACTCGATTTGGGGAAGGCGATGTTGAGGTAGGGGGAGGCGTGGGAACAAGGGGCGCTAGTTGAGCAAAATAGTACCCCATTCAATTGAATGTCGAACTCGCTATATGTATTACATACGGCTTTATTGGCTGGATTTACTATAAATTGATCTAGAAACTCTACTTTATAACACCTAAAATAACAATTTTGTCATCAAATAAGATAACTACTTACAATAAATTACAAGACAAGCGGAACTTACATTATATGTTTATTTTAATAAAAAGGACAAGTTTAAAATATAGGTTAAATTATGACGTAGGGGCTATATTTAAATTAATGGGGCGTTTTGGTGACATTTATCTGCGTGTAGATGATGATTTCTGCTGGAAAGTTGGCGGCTTTTCAAATACTATCACGAACTATATTTAATGAAACAAATTGAGTGGAACACTTAAATAAAAGGTGTGACAAGGGGGTATTACGTACTCTTGAACCTTGAGTATGAGGAAATGAGGGACGACAAGATTCTCGCCTTTGTGTTAGCGTTTATTATTACTTAAACTTTTAGGTACATACGTAATATTAATTTATTAAGATGTTTTATTAGTGCTGTATCAGATTATGTGCCTTTTATTTTTCTGATTGACAGCTGATTATTCCTGTATAAATACTCGTATTGATATAGTTACTGCAGATTATGAAGACACATCACATTCCGAATGTCATACGTTTATTTATCGATTTCATTAGATTATATTAAAGTTCGATTTTCATCTATCAACGCTTCAAACGGCTTCCAAGCATGGAATTCTTATATGATTTACCATTTACATAACGTTGGCGCGAGTACTTGGCATGATTAGGGGTGAAAATGTCGAATTCGAAACTTCGAAAATATTACCGATGTATTCAAATGACAACAGGCGTGAAAGTTACGGCAACAATTCGAAAAACAGCGGTTGACTTTAGTGGCAGGCAATAGCACAACAATAATTTCCGGCCGCTACAAGCCTACCACGCTTTGTCCAGCCAAGAGGGCTTTCAAGTTTCACTGATGATTTACCGTGCTCTTTGCTAATGTCAAACTTTCAATTAGTAGCGCGGCGGTACAGGACTCGCAGTCCACATGTGGCTCGTCCGAGTTGTTTTCGCGGGAACCATTGGTGAGGGGTGTCGGACTAGCCTTCGCGTGGAGTAGGACGAGTGGCGCGACGAGGCGGTTTCGCCCGGTGGTGGGAACGCGCTCGCATCAGGGCGGCTGGACGCCGGGAGCTGGCGAGTGGTGGCTGCCGTCGAGCGGCCGCGACGGCGCCTCCACGCTACTGCGGCACGCGCCCGACCCGCGCCTGCCCCGCGCCACCGCGACGCATCCCCCGGCCGGCCCGCGCGCCCCGCACCCCTGCCGCACCGTCACCCGCACGCACGCCGCATTCTTGCGTTCCGCCCGCCCTCAAGCGCGGAAACAACCCGCACAAAGAGCCTAGACCGCTCTCCGTGCCTCTACGTCACGTCGCCCGCAACTTGCGGCCCGCTAACACTTTCTGCAGATACTCGTACATTGCGCGTGCTCTATCAGTGATGTGGATCTACGACAAGGGATAATGCAACCAAAACACTCTAGCCTCTCTTTAACAAGGCCTGGTCAAGAGAACCTAGTTACACGTTGAAAAAAAAGATTGTCAGTAATAAGTCACGATAGATTTGAAAATTACGCCAGTTCCACTCTGATATGATTCTTTCTGCAAGTGTTTAAAATGTATGTGATAAATATATCACATCATCACAATTTTGCATCTTTTTTTTATTCAATCATAAATATTTTTTTGTTTACAAACGATATAAGCAAATGCTCAAGTTAATAATAAATATTGTTCACTAATTTATCAATTGTAGGCATTTCTGTAGAATACGAACAAAATAGATCCGACCTGATTTCGAAATAAAATCCTTGACCTTTGTAAAATTTTAATATACTTTCGTGCAATTAATTCAGTGGAAGGAATAGAAGCCAAAACTTATTTTGGGTCAAAGCGACAAAGAAGTGAATTTATTACGTTGGAACTGCATTTGGACAGGAACACAATTTTGGTAAATTATAACAGTTGAATTGCACTTGCTACAGAATAGTTAGCGTTCTGTGGCGATACGACAGCGGGCATCTGCATATAATAGAGACGTATGTGTGTGTGTTCATTAATGTTCATGCGGATTTTTATACGATGGCGCAACATTATAGTACTGATGTAAACTGTACTGCACTGCTGGTTACACAGTGCACGTACACAGAGCTGTGTACGTGGCTGCACTGAATCTTCTGCCACAGTCGTTGTTGCAGTGCATATATTCATGAACATAATTTGAGCAGTATTAAATGCGTGTAATCTAAACTAATATTATAAAAAGAAAACATTCGATTTTTGTATCTTTGTTTGCAATGGATGTTATTTCACACATGGAAAGCTACCTTATAGCAAGTAATATGGGCTATATTTTATTTTCGAAAATAAGGGTAACCCAAGTTATCAAATACTTGGCAGAAAACTTGCAACAAAAGGCAAAAGTTCAAATTTATCTTTCCATTTATTTACCCTTGCGATGTATGGGATGGAAACTATTACCACCACCCTCCCGTGGAGAACGGAGAAACTCGAATATGCACATTGGTTTTAGAAGCAATGCACCGTTTCATCTAATCACTTTTAGCCCACGCGCTGTTATCACTCTGTGCGCCCAAAACACTAAAGTTAATGAGTAGATGAATAGACAACAATCCATGCAAAAGATTATATACAAAACCAAAGTCATGGACTTGTAACATCATAAACATTTTTCTTTACATAAAAACTTCGTTATGAGATACAACTCTTAACAGATAAGGTTTAGGTGCATGGGGTGACCGTGAAAACTTGCATGTGGTTTATAAACAGAACATTTTTTGTAATCATTAAAAATCCTTAAAAAAAAAACTTACTTATAAGAAAATATGCGAAACTCTCAGTGCGTTACTCTAACTCGTGCTTGATTGGTTTTATTTTTAACTTTATATTCTAGTGAAAGTTATTGTACTTACCCCAAAGAAGAAATTAAAATTTTGGTAAAATGTTTACTTCTCACGTCCAATCGTGTCATTTCTCTTCAGTCATTCATCAAGATGGTTCTACAGCGTATTATGTGTATAGTATATAAGTATGTTCGTGTGTTTGTGGATATTCAATATTATTTTTACTCTTAATTTTGCCCCGACTTGCTACTGGTACTTGTACTATCTATCTATCTATACTTGCACACCAAATCCCTTGTGGCATTGGCAGAGAGAACCGAGCGCCACGAGACACCATTGATTAGATTTTCAGCTTAATTAGATCAGTGGGCTTATGTCTACTGTAGTTGAAAAGTACTTGCAATTTGCCAATAGACAAAATACCTCCGATCCTAGCATACATGTTTACTGTATGATGGTTACAAACAATAACTTACATTTTTTTTTCTCAGTACCATATTGCACTTATAGAATTTTAAATAGGTATAAACACATGTAAATAGAGTCTATTTGCTATATAAATAATAATAATATTTGCTATATAAATAAAAATAAAATATCTTTGCAATACCTGACAAAGGTGACTAAGTCGTAAGTGCTTAACTAAATCTAAGATCATTCTGTACACTTAGTTATGCGAATAAACATTTGACTTTGACTTTGAAATACTACTATAATTTGTTTAAGTTCCGGTGGACTTTAGTATCAGCATGTATACAGTTTATGTACTGTAGACTACCGCGAACCGGTCAGAAAGCCCTCTACGGCTCACGTAGCAATTACGTAGAAAGGCTACGAAAATTTTGCATATTCTCGTATATTCTATAGAATTCCATGCCATAAGAGCAAATAGACTCTATTGCTAGTACTTCGATGTTTATCTACTTTCATGTATAGTACTCCTAAACTTTGAGTAACAGATGGGAATTTTCGTTTTCTGCGGAATCTTTTTCCAAGACCGACCGATATTTGACTAGAATATCATTTAATAGTTTATTGTTGTTGCAGAAATAAAGTAATTAAGAGCCGAGTTAATAAGAGCTATAATAACAGAGTCTTCAGATCCTTTTGAACGGGTTGTGTATTCTCAGAAGAGATGCTTGAGAGATGTAAGGAAGCTCAGGACAGTCACACGTTTATGTGCATAGAAAAGAATATTAAAACGTAAAAAGGACGTTTTATAAAATTCATCTGTCTGTTTGTCAAGAAATCACACGTATAAAACTACAGAGTAGGTTTCCATATATCGTCCATCATCATCCGAGCGTAATCCCGATCGCGTCCTAAGCTCTCCCTCCGAAACCCAGTTTCTACTTCTCCACTTCACGCGGTCTTCGGCATCCCTTACTGTGAGACCATTGGCACGCATGTCATGCCTTACGATGTCAAGTCAGCACTTCCTGGGCCTACCCCTTCTACCGGGAGCCGGCGGAGGTGGCATGGCCAACATTTGTTCCCCACGTAACTTGCCGGTTTTCGTAAGACGTGATTCATCTGCTATGTCACAGGCATGAAGGCTACCATGAATACGAGAGTTCTTCACGCGATCCTCATCACATCAAAGACACATCCAGCGCAGCATATTGGTATGATCTATATATATATCATATCATATCTCCGTGCACGCAGCTCCTGCTTGTGCTGCTCAAGTATCGGCCATGCTTCACTGCTATATAAAAGGACAGGTCTAATGATGGATTTATAAACCTATACTTTAAGCTTAACCGGCATTTTTGAGACACAGATGACACCAGCCATCGCACACCATTTAGCCCAAGCCGCTGAAATGCCTGCCTTGACGTCGCAATCGATGTGACGCGTGGAGGACAGATCCCAAATATTTACAGCGATCCTTGCGTTCGACCGTGTCTTCGCCTATGCGGATGGGTATGCAAACAGCAGGTGCATCAACTTGCAGGTGAGATTGACTTGGGCCCCGAAGATGTTGATGGGACCCCGTACACCCCGGGGTACGTTTTCACATATAAAAATTTGTATATACCAAGTCCTGTCATAGGTTCTGTAACAAATGAATACGCATTTATTTTTTTATGAAGTAATGTAATCTTAATAAAACTATTATTAGTATGTTTATATTTATGGAAGTCTCAGCAAAAAGAAAATGATTCTATTGAAAATGGCCACCTGTGGCTTTGATATGTCTTAATAAGTCTGACCACGAATCTATGGATTTACGCACTGTTTCCATGGGAAATTAAGCCACTGCTTACTACAAAGATTTCTTAATAGGTGCAATGCGTGTCGATTCGAGCAGGTCATGTTCTCTAAAACTGACCATAATTTGTAGTGTAAGGGGATCTGTTGTGGGCTAGACGAGTACCAGTTTTCAGCTCTTATAAAGTCCGGAACGTTGGTTTCAAGCCAGGCTTGGATAGTTCCTGCCTTGTGACCAGGTGCAGAGTCCCGCTGAAAAGTCCATGGTACATTTTTAAAAAGTGTATTGCTGAGAGATTTCTTCTTTGCTTTGACTGTAGTCTTCACTCCTTTTCACAAAAATGAAGCTTTGAAACACCTTGATAAGTCACCCCCCACCAAACCATTACAGACGCGCGGTGACGACCACGTTGTACCATTCCGGCCACTTGGGCGGCTTCTTTAGTACTGTGTCCGTACAATTTGTCATTTTGCTTGTTGTAGTGTTCTTCAATCACGAAATTTTTTTCATCAGTTAAGAGGATGTTTCAGTGCCTTTCACATGCGTATCGGGACAGAAGGCATTTTAATCGATTCGCTCTGCTTAACTGTAGGGTTATAACAATATCTACGAGTATATAATCTACGAGTATTTTTAAAAAAAGCACGTCATAGGCATCTAGGCACCTTGTCGCGTTACGAGAATTTTCTTCGCACACGGTCGTCAAAGCAAAGTTCGCACCCAGCTTCCAGAGCTTACACCTTGTGGTATCTTTATTTTCCAATAAAAGTTTAAACGAAACATTTAACTTTTACAAAAACAGAGGAAATATGGTAAAATCTATTTTTCACCAGCTATATAGACAATGCTTACTCTTCGAACAGGCGAGACGAATATTGAATGCATATGATATTTTAGTATGGAAAAAAATCATAAGTAAAAAAAGTATGTATATGTACCTTAGTCTGCGAATATTACAACAGTTTCGATCTATTTCCTTAAAGTTGGCAATCCATGGACTGTAATATGTACTGTATATTAATGTTTAGCTGCTAGCTAAGTTCTAAAGATTGCATTCGTACATGTAGGTCGCAAACTTGGCAAGCCCTGTGTTAACATGTAAATTTACTCCGACCAACTGTTAGTATGCAAAAGGGGATGAATACTTCATTTGTACATTTTGTAGAGCTTTAATTATAAAGCATTAACTGTTCCCTGCCGTAACAACCTATATTTCTACCCAATTTACTTCAAACTTCAAAGAGAAATATGTACTCATTCCTACGCCGAAAATACCACCGATTTCCATATTCCGTCCAGATATTCTGGCGGTTATACTCTGGCAGAGCCAAAACGGGTGCATATTTTTACAATCAGACGCAGGTAACAGTAGACTAGCTAGCGGCCTTTCCCGTTCTCCAGTCAGAAAGAAAATGTTACATGAAATAAGCTGAATTATGCACTACTAATAATTATACATTATTTGTATTTATCACTTGCTACACGGTGAAGGAAAACATCGTGATTAAACCCACACGTCCGAGAATTTATATTTCGAAAGACGTAGGCCACACGTCACATAAGAAAGATCTGGTTTACCCTCTGGGATATGGAGGTCTGACAGCAGTCCCTCCGTATCCACTCCCAGCCGAGGTTTTCCCAAGCGACTCTAGTATCGGGTTCTTCAAGAAAGGAGTAAAGAGGTTTTAGAGGGTCGACAACGCATGAGTGACCCCTGGCGTTGCAAATGTCCGTAGGCTACGGTGACTGTTTATCATCAGACAGACCGTACAGTATCTATGCCAAATCCTTAATCTTAGGTAGCGGACCCCGCCAATCCTAATGGATTAGGAAACGGTATAACGCTATAAATAAGGATAATTATACACTAATTTTATTTTACAAATATTACAAAAAGTACACAAAACTGTATGTCGAGACCTCATAGGCGAGACCCCGCAGGCGCGAGGCCGTCAGCGGTCGCCGACATCGTTGACGCCTTGCGCCACCACTGACAGGTAACTTTTGATTTTTTTTCTAGTAGTCACATTTTCAAGAGCTCATTTAGAGTTTAGGCACTCGTAAACTCACTTGTTTACTCGTAACTTATCTAAAATATAAACCTAATCGATCACCTATTTATCCTTTGCTAAGCAGACGAGTATACGAGTTGTGCACATCCAGCAAACTGGAGATAATAAATAGCAAGGTGTCGCTAGCCCTGTCACTTAACATACAAGTGTAGGTAGACAATAGAGTTCTACACCCTGTGAGATACATTTTACATATACAAATACACACATCAAAAGTGTCTAGGGATCAACATATATTTTTGCAATAACTTTTCTCCTGATTGATATTAATTAAAATTTTCTTTAAGGATTCATCAAATAAAGTGTTTTCGTTTGTCTACAGTAACGATAAACCAAGTCACCTTTGCATTAATAAAGAAATTTGCCATTTTCATAATAAAGGGATTTTTGACATTTGAACCACTAACATTAAAGTTCGAAAAAAAGACTGAAAACATTATTAGTGCTACTGTTTCCCTACTACTGATTAAAACCAACGTTATTATGGAGCGGCGACGTCATTTAAGCAGGGAAGAAATGCTCAGAGCCGTGGGAATGATAGAAGCTGGTTCCCGGCAACGTACTGCGGCTTTAGCTCTGAATACAAGTCAGAGTGTTATCAGTCGACTTTGGACACGTTACCGAAGCACTGGTACCGTGGCTGAGCGCCATGGAGGACGGTATCGCTGCACCACACGGAGACAAGACCGATACATTCAAATCACAACTCGAAGAGCTCCAACAATAACCGCCATGATGTTAGCCGTGACGCTTCATCACTCTTCAGGGAACTTAATTAGCGACCAAACAGTCAGAAACTGCTTGCATGAAGTGAACCTTCATTCCCGAAGACCGCTAAGGGTACCACCTATAGCAATGCACAATCATAGGATTCGATATCAATGGGCTCTTGAACACAGAAATTGGGCAGATGAACAATGGCGTTTCGTGTGCTTTTCTGATGAGTCTCGTTTTGGTATGAGACCGGATACAAGACGTATACGACACTGGAGAACCCCTGGACGCCAACAGCGATTAAAATCCTGCCAGGAAGTCCATCCTTATAGTGGTGGAACCATCATGGTATGGGCGGGTATTTGGATCGGCGGAAGAACTGAGTTGATTTGGATCAGAGGCAACCTCAACGCTCAAATTTATGCTGAGACGATTGTATCAGACGTCATCGTTCCTCTACAAGTGCAAATCGGTCCCTTATTTCAGTTAATGCATGATAATGCACGACCGCACACCGCAAGAGTTGTAAGACAGACTCTCGCCGCAGCTAACATCAATGTCATGCCCTGGCCTGCTCAGTCGCCAGACTTGAACCCGATTGAGCATGCATGGGATATGCTACAGAGAAGAGCTCTGCCGAATATGGAGGGTATCCAGTCGCAAGAAGACCTTTTTTTGTTGTTGCAACGAACATGGGCGGCCATTCCACAGCGTTGAGTATCGGTTCAGAACATCGGTTTGACATACTCATTTTGAGTATGTCAAACCGATGTTCTTGTGTTGTTAGTGTTCGCGGTAGAAACACGGATTATTAATTGTTTAAGTTACCCAATAAAATTTTAAAGAAAACTGTTATTTCAGTCTTTTTTTCGAAATTTAATGTTAGTGGTTCAAATGTCAAAAATCCCTTTATTATGAAAATGGCAAATTTCTTTATTAATGCAAAGGTGACTTGGTTTATCGTTACTGTAGACAAACGAAAACACTTTATTTGATGAATCCTTAAAGAAAATTTTAATTAATATCAATCAGGAGAAAAGTTATTGCAAAAATATATGTTGATCCCTAGACACTTTTGATGTGTGTAGTTAGGTATAGAACTTTTAAATAATCAGATTTTTCTATTATAGACTTTGATTACACATCAATGGTTATACAAATAGTTACGTATAGAAATTTTAAATAATCAGACTTTTCTATTATAGACTTTGACTACACATCAATGGTTATACAAATAGTTAGGTGTAGAAATTTTAAATAATCAGACTTTTCTATTATAGACTTTGACTACACGTCAATGGTTATACAAATAGTTTGGTATAGAACTTGTAAATGGTATAGGGCTGCATGAAGCAGAATTGAGTGCACTAGTAACAGATATTGTCCAACATCACTTTCTATAAAATATCCTGACCGCTATATTTAGTGTTGGTAGATAAATAACTGGTGCTTTATTACATAAATAAATTGATGAGCCTATCGCCCCTCGCGAAAAGGATCATTCGGCAATATTAATGAAGTACATTAATTATAAGGGATACAAATATAATATTGGTTTAAATCGAAGCTTTTTGTTTTATGGTTGCAAACATATTTACCGACTATGTAAATATTTTACCGACTATTTATTTTTACCATGTAATATTTTTACATTATATATTGAAGCGAGTGAGGTGTGTAACAATCGAGTCTTGTGGCACTCGGTTCTCTCTGGTGACCCTGCAAGTTCATTTGCATAGAGAGTATGTTCAAACTTTTATGCGGGAGTACCTAGAAGACAATTTATCTTTTGAAGTAAACTGTGAGATACCTAGTTTACATTTGCAGCTCTTGTGTTTAAGGAGAGATTGTCTCTCTTTGTACGTTGATATGATGCCTACAATCTCCTTCTGCAATCGTATCCACTCACTATCAACAGGGAATTTATTCTCACACCAATATGTACAGTTACATTACCATTTCAGTTCCAATGAACCGATATGGTTACGTGTTATGGGAATCCAGAGAAGTTTTCTTCCGAGATCTAAGTATGTAACTTAAGCTGGAAATTATCTCCCTGTCTAGGTTTCCCTTAGGGACTACAGCATGGGGTTATTTATAGACGTGGCTATAAGCATTGCATGTAACGCTTGAGTGAGTTCATTCATCGAGTGTCGGATTTTTCGAGACTTCGAACTTAGATAGGCGTGTTAAAGTTGAACTCTTGAGCTATCCAAACAATTCATTTCATTCCGCGATACATACATTATGCATCACACGTATTTAGGGCCGCCTTAAGACAATATTTGCAACCACCTAAATAGAACTATAGCCTAGGCGTTCCATAGGTATCTAAATTATGTAAATGAAATTAAGTCCTTATCGGATTTGTCAGCCTAACGTAAAAACAAACTAACTAAATTACTTACAAAACTTGCCCAAAGTTTGTAGTTGCCAGTTTCTTTGGGTTCTTTTGCTAAATGAATCCAAAGGCTTACGTAGAAACTTCGTTTGTTAGTAATATGATCTATAGGAAAAATCTTTTGATCATAAGATATTTATTACAGAGTAATAAATATCGGAATCGATAGTTTTAGCAGATACACCATCTGAACTGCAAACACTGGTCACAACGATGAAAGACGAATGTATGGAGAAAGGCTTTCTACTGAATACGAAGAAAACATAGATAAGTATTTGAAAGAGAAGAATCCAGAACTAATGTACGGATGATGAAGTGTTGGAACAAGTGGATGAGTTTGTATATCTTGGATGCGCTTTCAGCAGGGATCTAAGGTACACCGCAAATGTGGAAAGACGAGTGTGTGCTGGGAATAGTGTGAATGGAGCGTTGGGAAAACTTCTTGGCAGTAAAATCCTGAGCCAGAAGGCACAATTCGCTATACACAATGCAGTGTTGGTCCCAACGCTAACGTATGGAAGCGAGAGCTGGGTATGGCAGAAAGAGCATGAAAGTAGAATAAACGCGGTCGAAATGCGAGCGCTGCGCAAAATTTGTGGCGTAAGGCTTGTAGACCGTATTCGCAATGATGATGTTAGAAACAGAGTTGGTCTGAAAGAGAGCGTCGGTGTTAAAATAAGAAGAGGCATGCTCCGATGGTTCGGACATGTAGAAAGAATGCAAGATGAAAGAATGACGAAGCAGATATACAATGCAAAAGTGGAAGGATGTAGGAGCCGAGGAAGGCCAAGACTTACCTACCTACCATGACCAAATTGGTCGTGTTCTATCAGAAGGTGATGTCAGGAGCCCTAGAAACCGGCGAGCGTGCATGAGAAGAGCAATGAATGTTAAAGAAGCGAGTGAGATATGTAAGGATCGAGTCACGTGGCGCTCGGTTCACTCTGCCTACCCCGCAAGGGATTTGGCGTGAAGTTATAGATAGATAGATAGAATCGATAGTTCGTGATTAAATGTATCGACAATATATATAGATTATTTAAAAAAAAATATCGATATTTTGATAGATCGATATTTTTTACCCAAGTCTACTCCATATAGGAAGCATGGAAAGTTCTTTTAAAAAGGACTGTGTGCGTCTGAATTCCTTTTGAGTAATAAATTCAGCCATGCCCATGCCATGCATGCATGTGGCTTTTGTAAATAAGTAAACTAGTAAGTTAGCACATAGTTCTAATCATGCAGATTAAATATATATAATTGATAAAGATACGTGGCGTCATCGCCGCCACCTACAAAATTAGTTTTGACTTTTCAATTTTCAATACCGGGTAAGTAAGTCTGAATAGTTTGCATTTGTGAAGCGGAGAATATTTTCGTTCCCGGTAATTTGATGTCGAGAATCTAATGGTTACTTTTTGTTCGTTGCAGACTGTAACGTTCGGTCGCAAGCACCGTTTTAATTCGAGTAATTCATTATAACAATGGCCGCGTGCTCCAATGAATCCCGTAGCCCGCAGTTGATGGTTGTCCACATAATTATATACATAACATGAGAGGTGCAACCCTGTTTTCTTCTCGTCACCCAAAGCTCCGTTTGCAATGATTTTGCAATGCAGGTGATCGTCCTTAGTGTTTCGGAATTTTCTATAAAGTGTTAACTCCTTTTCTTTTTTAAGATAAGCTCAAAACTCAAACTCAAACAAAAAAAAAGAAAACACTCGAAAGTAACTAGATCTGTACAAATGTACACCTGTTTTTTAGAATATGTTATTTTATGCATAGGACTAATGTTGATAGTAGGTAGAATTTAAGTGAACATTTAAGCTAGCTTAAAGCATAGTAACCTAGACTAGACTAGATGAATATGTATAAAACTATGCTGTCCATATGAAAGGAAATTTGTTTATGTTTTAATTATATTAGAAAGTGCCATGTAGAATATGGATATCTTAAATTTAACTGAGTTTCCTACTAATTGTTTCTGGAAGCGACTATAAAGAATAAATATGTGATTACATTCACATCAGTTTGTATATTATTCTTTTTGCCGAATGCAACCTTTTTTAGTTATTACATCTTTTTTTTTAATTTGAATGTTTCTGACGTGTGGTGTCGGGGTGGATTCGCTTTTATGTTCGGGCACGGATTTATTGTATTTTTCTCTATTTTATGATTATATCCTTTTACCTCAAAGAAAGTGTCTTGCTTTACCATTTTTCGACCCCCTTTATAAATACAGTCCACTTGCTCACTCTGTAGCGCACAATTCTGTCATAACCTTCTGATGGGTTTAGATTGATCAGGTGGCGCCCCTTTCTTTCTCTTATCTATAGTTTGAATAAGATTAGATTATTAACCTCTTGGTTTTTGGCCTGTAAAACAACCCGAACACACCCCTCTTGCTCTGCCGACATATCAATTTGTACACACAAGTGTTACAATGTATGTGCCGAAGCAAAATAAAAAGAGCTCAGGCAGCTCAGGGCAGTAGCAGCTTGTAAGAGTCTATAGGTTATGGCTTACGAACAAGGCTTACTCGTCGTATCTAGAATCCTAAAATGAATATCTAAAATATTCCACAGTTTCCGATCTGACATAAATCTTTGTCTATGAGTGTTCGCGATGAATTGGCTAGCGGAATCGTAATGAAATTGAAGAAAATGCATAGTCATACAATTTCTTCAGTTTTATATTTTAGTATACAGTTTAGTCAAAGCCAGATCTAGAATGGAAATCTAATATTAAAAGTACATCAACTTTCAATATTAGTTTTCCTTTCTAGAGCTATCGCTATTTCGTTGTCAACCGTAGTGGCCAGCAATAGAAAAAAAAATATTTTTTATCCTATAAATATGATAGTTTGGGAGCATATATGAATGCCTTTTAGTCTTGCAAAACTGGCTGAAGGGATTATTTCTATGAATTAAGCGTACAAATGAAGTATATTCTGAATTAAAATATGAAGTACATTTTATGTTGAAAATATTTACATTACGGAGGCAGCAGCTGATAACTTAATAATTCGATGCGGATTTAGCCATTGCCCTTCCAGAGCATTATTACTACATGGAAGAATATTATTACTATAATTGTGGACATTGAACTCTAGCACTGACATCACTATTAGTTAAATGTGCAGTATGAAACATAGGACATAGATGCAACTCAAGTAAGATCTGATTAATTATCAAATCAAGGATGCGGTAGTTCAACCAATAAATTCTATGATTATATAGATAATTAAAAAAATATGTATCAAAAATAACTTTTGAGCGTTTCTCATTATTCCTACTGGATAATCTAATCGATATATATTACGATGTTTATAGTGAAAGTCCGCATTGTGTAATATTTTTTTTTCACCGCAATCCTAAAAAAAGATAACCATTGCAAAATGCAACATTTTCCAGGTTAACATTCATGGCCATATGGAGGAGTATTTCACGGAGTAGTCGAACAAAAGGTGACATTTGCCTTATTGCTTTTTTTTGTTACCTACTTTTTTAGAGATCTCTAAAATGTGATTAAATGAAATGGTATTTTATATATTATGTTTATATAGACACCGCAGGTTCAGCATTGAAATAAGTCAGCAGCAGCAAATTATACAGATAGCTGAAATCAGGAAATATTCCCATTTGTCATTAAATCGTAGAAAAGTAGCTTTTAGACAATCCTGAATTGGATACGAAGAAAGAGCTACTTGCCGCATTATGACATGAACTTAGAGAGATAAAATAATGAAATACAAGTCACATTTTTGTATTAAAAAGTTTTGTATCGTAACAATCCAATCCTAAACTGAAATTAAATTATATCTAATGGCCAAGAATGGTGATCCACATCTAATGAAGGTCTGCTTTATGATGCCGTTGTAAAAAGATAAAGATAAAAATCCTTTATTTGCCATTGGGCCCTCGCGGACGCTTAGACTCATCGGACATTTTTTTAGATAAAATCTTATTGTATTTTCAATTTTCATAGATATCTTTTTCTTTTTTATTTTAATAGCATTTGTGTAATGATAATTGGTGTTTATGAAATGCCGGAAGAAACTTCTTTTAAATATTACCTTAAATTTTGTCCTTAAAAAAAAATTATAAATACATTTTTTTTTGTAAATACATATTTATTATACATAGTAAATACCCAGACCAAGACAAACAGACATGTTCATGCACACAAATGTTTGTTCTGTGTGGGAATCGAACCCACGAGCGTTGGTGTCAAAGTAGCGTAACAGCGCGTTTCACCACTGCGCCACCGAGCTCGTCAACTGGTCAAATGGTTGTGGATTTATATTATTTATGTACATATTTGTAATTTGTATTTCTCACTATCTCGACGGTAACGGAAAACATTGTGAACCCCGCACGTTCAAGAAATTACATTTCGAAACACCTTACCTAAGAATGACCTGGTTTCCCCCCTGGGTCGCGGAGGTCTGAAGGCAGTCGCTCCATGTAAAAATCATCAAGTATCTTTGCGAAATCCTTAGGCTCTGGTAGCGGACACTGGGAATCCTAATGGATTAGGACACCGGATAACGCCTAAAAAGGAGAAGAAGTTCCCTACCTAACGTGTGGATAACCCTCCATTGACGAAATGGCTCTGAAAACTCCTCACATTACTTTAATCTATCTTTATAAATTCAAATAAACGGCAACTAATTTGAAAGTCAGTCAAAGCGGACGATACTTACGAAATGCCATTACTTGTGAGAGGATTTTCAATGCTTTTTCATTTAGGGAATGGTTATTTTACCCCTGTGAAAATGTGTACAAGGGAGGCGTACAAAAAAATTACAAGCTCAGTGACGCAGTGGTTAATAACGCTGCTTTGACACCGGGGTGTGTTCGATTCCCGCATAGAACAAACATTTGTGTGCCTGAACATCTCTGTCGTGGTCTCGGTATTTTAAAAGAGATAGAGCTAGTCGAATAGCCCCGCTGTGGAAGTGCCTCCACCTTACAGAAAACCACAGCCAAATGACAACTCACTAGAGGGTTGTTGTATTTCTGCGAAGCTCCTATGGAATAGCTGTGTAAGCAGCTTAGGTGGCATCGCGCGATTGATACTCAATGTATTGCAAGCGTTTATAAGCTACGGTAACCGCTTTACATCAGGTGGGCCGTATGCTTGCATGCCTCCCGATGTTGTATAAAAAAAAACCTCACAGAAAACCATAGTCAAATAAAAACTGGGGTGAGGATACCAGTAAACTCCTAAGGAGTTGCTGTGTTAACATCAGAGGTGGCACCGCGCAAGCGATTTAATGAATAATAATGAATAATAAATATTGTCGGACAAATTACACAGCGCCACCTAGCCCCAAAGTAAGCGAAGCTTGTGTTATGGGTACTAGACAACTGATAAACATTCGTAAATACATTTTTTTTGTAAGTACATACTTATTATATATGGAAAATACCCAGATCAAGACAAACAGACATGTTTATGCACACAAATGTTTGTACTGTGTGGGAATCGAACCCACGAGCGTTGGTGTCAAAGTAGCGTAACAGCGCGTTTCACCACTGCGCCACCGAGCTCGTCCTAAGCGTTCATAGGCTATAGTAACCACTTTACACCAGAAGTTGTATAAAAAAACTAATAATATAACTAGCGTAGGAGCAGTGATAGTCCAGTGGATAAAAAACCGGCCTATTGATCAACTGGTCAAAGGTTCGTATCCTGGCATGTACCACTAAATTCGTATTTTCGGATATATGTGCATATTTGTAATTATCGTAAAGAAAACATCGTGAGGAAACTTGCTTGTCCAAGAAACTATATATCGAAAGACGTGTGACCTAACCCAAAAAGGTCAGGTTATTCCCCTGGGTTGTGAAGCTCGGAGGTCTAGGCTAAGGTAACGGACCCCGCCGATTGAAGAAGATTCCTTGTCAAATATCGTAAACAAACTAAGCAAAAAGCCATGGTCGATGTATACCATCGGTGCGCCCTCAGAAGTTCGAAATAGAAAAAACCCAGTCATAGATAGGCTGCGGTCACCGTTGCTTTACCTGCTTGTTTGATTAGAATTATTCGCTTAACGACGCCAACGAGTATATGTATATATCTCTATCTGGTATTATATCAAGTCTCCCATACTGACCGTTCCCGATTTTATTCTCTCTTTTATATGCTTGTTTGAGTAAGAGAGTGCATGAGAAGAGCAATGAATATTAAAGAAGCGAGTCAGGTCACGTGGCGCTCGGCTCCCTCTGCCTACCTCGCAAGGGATTTGGCGTAAAGTTATAGATAGATAGATATAATATATGCTCACAAAAGGTGTTCGATTTCCATTATCCCAATCAATTTAATTAATTTGAGCCATTCAGTTCCATTCGCCAGTTGCAATAAACCTCAGTGAATTGACGAAATACATTGTAGAACGTAGTTTTCAATTTAAAACGTACAATCAACGTACTCGTATATTCAACTTGGAATGAATACTTGTGCTTCTATCAAATCAATAAGAATTGGTCATTGCTGATGTAAGATGTACGAGTATCTGACATGAATTTGTTCATTTGTATGTAAAAAATAATGTACTCGTAGTAAAATAAAATAAATAATAATAAATGTATGATTTTTTTTTATATTTGTTATTTGTCTTTGAAAACGTGAACGTACTTCTTGTTTGTATTAAATAAGTAAGTCAATATATCTGTTTATGTCCGCATCTATGTCCATGCAAAAACTTAAAATTAGAAATTACTTTTTGGAAGAAATCTGATATATATTTTTTGTAAGATTATAGTTTTTTTGTGACAATTATACGAAGTACAAAATGTTCTTATTTTTCCCCTAATAAATACGATAAGATTAACAGAATCTTATCGTGTATAATATACAATATAAAAACATTGGAATTGTTTAATGTTATCGCCTAGGAAAAAAACACCATTTCATGAATGTTAAAGAAGCGCGAGATGTGAGAGGACATAGCCATTTCGGCAAGAAAAGCAATGCTCGGTTTCTTCTGCTTATTCCGTGAGGTACTTAGCGTGAAAATGTGGACAGATAGATGATAGAAAATACAATTGACAAGTATTGTATATTGTACAAATAAGAGTAGGGCTTGCCCAGAAATATGATGCTTGGTCTGGTCTTCACAATGGATAGATCATTTATAGTATACATGAGAGGCTTGGTTTAAGCCATATATAATTTAACGCGATACTGGGGCAAATACAATTGTCTTGCCCCTAGCATAACAGTCTACTAAAATTATACGATATATATATATTTTTAGGTAAACATACACACTTGCGCTTTAGAGAAAATTAGTCAAAATTCAATCTACCCTAATCTGAAACGTGTTCAAAAGATGTCTAAATATGAATAGTTAATAGATTCAGGCATTATTTTGCGAAACTCAAATTTACAGGCACTTGTGTGCTTCCGCTACCGATTAGTTCATGCGAACTAGTACTGGCCAGCACCCTCCCACTATTGATAGTAGGTACATGCCGTCGCTGCCATGGCTGCTCCGATCCTCTCTGCTTCGGCTCAGACGTCTCTGCGAGTGTTCGCCATCTGAAATGTTACCTGAATGCACCCGCTCCGGTCGTCTCTGCGATGCGTGTTTCGCCTCTCTACGAGGCATCGAGGCACGAGGAGGAAGGCGTCCCTTCTTCCATACCCTCCTTGTTCTTTATATAGAGGTCGGCATTATGCTGGATTTGTCATATGTCGCATGTTATTCTAGCGACTAACATCTACAGCAGCGCCTGAGGATGCTTCGTGGAGAGACGAAACACGTGTCACGTTGGGGTACGCACACATTCATGGCCAACATATCCCAGCGAGCACCGTTTACTACCATATTCGTATTGCGTATGCTTCGCTTAGTGAGAAAACGATTTATGTTCAAACTAGCCCTGGGATAGCTCAAAGGAAGGAAGCTTAGAAAGCAATGCCTTTTGCCACACTCAATCAATGGTTTTGGTCATGCCCCAATAACCCTCAGGAAAAACGACTATGATATACTCCTCAGATGACTGGCAACAGATAGGTTATTCTGTGGAGTTACTGATATCTACATTAATGATAATTGTTGTTTACAGCATACTTCTGTGCGAAACAGCTGCCGACTTGCAATCAATTTTTATTTTACATTAAATAACCATACTTTCAAAACAGGGGAATCTGGGAATCTATATGTTAATTTTTCAGAGGAATAGATATTCTTACCGCTAGCTTTTAGTACATTTATAAAAAATATATATACACTCTCAAAAATATAAAGTAGGTACTTCATAAAACGTAGCGATTCTACAACGTTAAATTTGAGATGCAACGATAAATATCGTATGCCGATGCATCAGTTTGCTAGAACTGGTAAATCCTTTGTTGTAAATTGTTTTCGATTCTAAAATAAATTGTCTGAAACAGTCCTTGCCTAGTATAAAGAGGTTTAAGAACTACTTTGAAAATTGTCTTGGCATATACTGAATATAGTTAGAAGTAGAAATAAGTTGTGTGTGCTGGTACATCGGCTTGGTAGGACGTGTAGATCTTTTCTTGTAAATTGTATTGGATTATAATAAATTGCCTGTAATAGTTCTGTCTTTTCCCGACGTATCAAAAAGCACATTAAAAATAATCTATGTAAAATGACTTATTATAGAATTTATGAATATGTAACTGACATAGATGTTTGGAAATCATTCAGCGCAGACAACCTTTTCTAAATAATTTTTAATTCTACCATTTGATATCATTATCGTACCAATATGCTGACGTGAATTTATTGTAATATCTTATTGTCAATTTTAAAAGAGGCCTATATTGGCAAGTTTCTTTCGGCATTTCTTCTTCGCCAATGGTCATTTTCGAAATGCTAGTAAATTAAAGAAGAAAAATAGTATATAAGAGAATATTTTTTTTTTATCTTTTATGGAATATATATTCATATATAATTGACAAAAATATCTGAGTAACTAAGTATCTGAATGGTTTTGCCACATACGCATCTAATTGTATTTAGTGTCATAAATTATTCTATCGACATTCATGTGTTCTATTACTACTCGTAACAACCTGAAAAAGATCTACCTTGCCAACTTTTTCTACCGAAGACGTATGTAAATGCTCAGAAGGGCCAAATGGCAATATGCATAATTTTAATTAAAGCGGTATTCACTTTTCTTCAGTTAAGTCAAGTACAGCGTTATAGACAGGCAATTTAAAAGTCCCAATTTAAATCAAATGGAAACCTCGTGGAGTTGAAGTATTTAAAATTGGTATCCCGCTGGTTTGATCGAAGAAAAATTGGCTGAGTTTGTGACTTGAACTTGGGTATGAGAGGCGGTAATGTATATGTATTACAAGCTCGGTGGCGCACCGGTTAATAACGTGACTTTGACACCGACGCTCTTGGGTTCGATTCCTACACAGGACAAAATTGAATGGAATAAATCATATTCGTACTTTGGGAGATACACTCGTGTAGTAAATCTGTATGTACAATTGAATATTAAAAATCGTTGCAAAAAGGATTTTCGGAAGCTAAATTAATACTGAGCATTATTTTGAAGTAAACGCTTAGTAAGCATTAATTGTTACTTGGCAACGAAATTGTATGTACGAGTATGTATATCTTCACGTCAGGTCCCTTGCGGGGTCGAAATGGAAATTTATCTTGCGTCCTGCTAAATGTATTACCTTATCAGGGTTTGTAATTTCGTGATTACAAACACTGATAAGTTAATATGTACATTTAGTAAATTTCAGACCGACAGATATAGCTGCAAAAAGACAATCTGTTGAATCGTGCTATGAGATGTTGGTTTTTGCCAAATATTGAATTTTGCCTGTATTTTGACGTCTATTTTTTACAATTTCAGTTTTAGGGAAGCAGTACAAAAAAGTTTTATTCTCATTTTAACAATTAAATCAATATAGAATTAATATAGTATCAATGATAAAGAAGCGAATGAAGTGTGTAAGAACCGCGTCTTATGGCGTTCGGTGCTCACTGCCTACCCCGCAAGAGATTTTGCGTGAACTTTTAGATAAATATATAAAAAGCAATATAGTTAATATAAACACATTGTCTTCTACAAAATGTACTAATTATTAACCAACAATACAAATTATATTATTAAGAATATTTAATTATACCAAAATATTTGAACGACTTAAATATAATATACAATCTGACGTAATTTCATCTCCTTATTTTGGGACCTTTTATAATTAATAAAAGTAAATGGATACTTGAGATTGAACCTTGGAAAAATGTCCTGTATGCTTTTTAACAACCCACGTAACAGTGAAGGCAAAAGTGTGGTGCTTTAGTCATATTTAAGGGCGATACAGTATATTTTGTATTCCCCGCCAAATTTGAAAACGTATCATATATGTCATGATCTCGATATATGTCCATCCGTCGGCCCATTTGTCACCAGCGCATCTCGCAAGCTTTACAAGCAAAGTTTTGAAATTTGTCATACACAATTTGTCATGATTTGTGTTGTAGCTTCCGTGGAAGTGTAGACTAAAATATATAGGTATAGTGACACTCCTAAAAAAAGAAAAGAACATTGGAAATATTGCAATAACAAGTGCAGAAAATACTTGTTCAACCCTTAATTTTTTTTTTTTTGGAATAATAATGACAGGAAAGATTTTATACAGCGTCGGGAGGCATGCAAGCATACGGCCCACCTGATGTAAAGCGGTTACCGTAGCCTATAAACGCTTGCAATACACTGAGTATCACTCGCGCGATGCACCTCTGCTGCTAACACAGCAACTCCATAGGAGCTTACTGGTGACCTCACACGCAGGAACACAACAACCCTCCAGGGAGTTGCTATTTGGCTGCGGGTTTGTGTGAGGTGGAGGTACTTCCCCAGACGGGTTGCTTCGATGCGATAAACAATAAACGTGTTTTAATTTCATTTTTATATTCGGTACTACATCATGAAAACTCGTAGATCTCGTTTTCTGATTTTAGAAATTGTATTAATTCTCTCTCAAATTCGCTTAAAACCTTAGTTCAAGCATTTATCCCACGTAAAAAAAGATGCAAGCGCGGCATAATTATTGGACATTATTTTCGGAGAATTGTAAAGAATAGATCATGGGTACGCTTTTAAAAGAACTTGAGCTGCATTTACATACAGCGTCAAATAAATATTACAAAATTGGATTTATACTAAAATCAATTTCTCGCTGCAGGTTGAATCATAAATCATATACGGCGTAGTGATGTGTCCATCAAGCACGCGCTGTCGATAATAATGCAGCGGTGAATCACTCACCGCGCTTAATTGCCTTCTGCCTTGTAAATCGTTAGCGTAATGAGTAGAGCACAGAGCGCGACCTGTTTTGTTGCTATAAATAATGACTTATCACTTATTTTTACTCATTCAATATTTGAATACTCACTTAGTAACACGGAGGTTTTTTTTTGCAAGCAGTATTAAATCTGTTGGTGTGAATATAAATCAATAAGCGCGCATTGTTATCAACAATGTTTTCGCATTTTTGAATGAAATTAAACAAGACCTAGTGATGTTAAAATAAATTAATTTAAATCAGGCGCTAGAACTTGCGAGCAAAATTTGTGGCGTAAGTTTAAGAACAGTGGATACCATTAAAAAAGAGTGTGCATATGGTGACCCGACCTGTCCACGTGAACAAATAAATAAGCCACGTCCAGTAACTGAACTCGATTTTAAAAATAATACTGTTATCAAACAATATTGTGTCATTATTTTACTCTTATGGTCCATCGGTATCGGATATCTATCGGTAACAAAAATTTTGGAGAAAGTAAAAGATTGATGGATTGCAGCCAAGGCTCAATGACAACAATTTTGATCGAGCTGGGTTATAAGTACAAATCAAACCCCGGATAGCAGAAAACAACTGATGGAGCGGCGTGATATTCTTTGTAAATCAGTCAACAGTATAGTACGGAACACTTAATCACTTTATTTGTTGTACTCGTTATTGACTAGAACTGCGTTACCGCGGCGTGAATTATCCCGGTTTATACCTTGGCTAGTAAGGAAAAAATATCAACGACCATTATCATTACTAATGAAAAGGCCATTGTACACACAACACAACCTGAGTCGATATTTTCTGTGTTATATTGACATTGACAACAAAAATAAACGAAGACAATATAAAAATAATCTATTTTCGAATCGTCTGCCACTGGAACGAGCACGCACGTAGATACATTTTATTAATAAAACGACATACGTAACACTCGCGTGTTATATGTTATTGAAACTATATATGTGAATTATGTGATGAGCGTGTAAATTCTAAAACGACCAACGTGACTCAGATTCCCACGTAAAAAAAGATGTTATAATTGTAATATAAGAAGGCAATGTAGGTACATTTATTTAATATGACACTAAGAGCATCCCTAGCGCAATCAGAGTTTAATTCCAATAATCTCGCGGACCATCAATTTATTATTGGTATACTGGATTATCATTGAAATAATGTTGTATGTAGTATGAGATGTGTATGAAATTATTTTAATTTTTAATAATATGCTTACAGTGGTATGAAAAATTAGTATGGATTTTGCATTAAAAATTGTCATACAAAGGTAGTCCGAAGTTTTGAATGAATTGCCGACAAGCGATAGACGATTTTCCGCCCACTTATTTGGCTAACAAATCTTTGGTAGTGCGTCTAGTCCAGACTTAGACGAGTTAAATTTGGATTTATAGACTATGAAAATATTTTTTTAATATGCAGTTTTATTAAACATTTTTTTTATACAACTAGATTGGCAAATAAGCATTTGTTACTCGCGTGTTGCCAATCTTGTGACCTAAGGCTGTTTCGTCACAGTACCCAGTAATTTACCTGCCATATCTCACCCTTCAAACTGGAACACAGATATATGTAGCTTTTTGGCGGTAGAAATAGGTGAGACAGAGGCAGACGACTTTTGTACAGTCTCCCTCTGATTACATTACATTACATCTGTAGTATATCGTATATATAGCAAACACGTTATCAATATGATGAATACTGCAGTTGATGATACGAGTTATTTTCTTTGAATTAGGGTAAGGAGAAATAAAAAAGAAATGTTGATATATACATATTATTTTTATATGCTACATTGCATATAAAAATAATATGTACATTCTGTGTACTAAGTATCGGGAATTTGTCAATAAAACAAAAAATACAAATTATTCATCTAAATTTATTTTATCGCCTTCAAAGTAGGCCCCATCGCTTGCAATACAACATCTCCACCGCTTCACCCAGTCTTCCATACATTTTTCATAGGCTATTTGCGGTATGGCCTTTAGCTCATTCAGCGAATTTTCTTTTATGGCTTCTATCGACTCAAAACGTTTTCCTCGAAGTGGTAATTTTAACTTGGGAAATAAAAAAAAGTCAGACGGAGCCATATCAGGTGAATACGGTGCTTGGTCGAGAACTTTTGTTGAATTTTTCGCTAAAAACTCTTTCACTATAATGGCTGTGTGTGATGGTGCATTATCATGGTGCAGCATCCATGAGTTGTGTTGCCACAAATCTGGACGTTTTCGGCGGATACTCTCACGCAAACGCTTCATGACGCCTAAATAATATTCTTTATTCACTGTTTCTCCCTCTGGAAGGAATTCGGAGTGAACCACACCACGGTAGTCAAAAAAAACTGTCAGCATCACCTTGATTTTGGAGCGACTTTGCCGCGGTTTTTTGGGTTTCGGCTCGTTTTCGAGACGCCATTCTGAAGACTGTTGGCTTGTTTGCATGTCGTACTCATAAACCCATGTCTCGTCGCCAGTTATTATACGTTTCATAAAGGTCGGATCCGTAGAAGCTCGGGAAACCATGTCTTCAGCGACATGCTTTCGCTGCGCTTTTTGAACAAAATTGAGCTCTTTTGGAACTAGTCGAGCGGCGACGCGTTTCATGCCTAAAATGTCAATGAGAATGTTGTGGACGGACTTAAAAGATATGTTCACCTCACTAGCCAACTCTCTCAGACTCATACGTCGATTTTCGAGCACTAGCTTCTTGATTCTGTCGATGTTTTCTCTGGTCGTAGCGGTTGAAGGTCTACCAGAACGAGGCAAGTCTACTACTACTTCTCGGCCTTCTTTAAAAGCCTTATACCATTCATAAGCCCTTGTTTTCGATATACACGATTCGCCGTAGGTATTTCGCAACATTTTTAGTGATTCACCACATGAAATATCATTTGAAACACAAAATTTAAGGCACACTCTTTGTTCAACAATATTTTCCATTGTAAAAATCGCCGAGGACTCAAAACTATGACCAACAAAAAGTGTAGTTTAAAACAAATTAAATGACAGATCCCGCTCAAATTTTGCGCGCTAAATCAGTACAGTGCTACCAACATGCAGTAAAAAAATTAGAACGACCTCTTTTACGCGGGTCTTTTTATTGACATATTCCCGATACTTTTTACACAGAGTAGTATATGCAGAGCTGGGCCTGCGGCGCATTGGCAGAGCTGCTTTTGCACAATAAGTAAATAACAGCAAGCTGCGTAAGCAGAGCTGCTAACCCTAACCATAACCCTTGTGTCAATAAATATTTTGACAATTAATTTGACCCGGAATATAAATTTGCAAAACTTGAAATGAGCTCGCCATACGCGCTCCAATAGACTTTGTATTGGAACGGTTTTTCGGGCGATAACATCACTTATCGATATCCTTTATGGAGCTAATCGAAATTTAATCTATTTTAGGGGAATCTACAATACTTAAGGTACATTCACGTCGAACAATCAGCTCTCTAGCTTCTATACTGAAGGAGCACTACGTGTAACAATCGAAAACCGCAAAACTGCAAAAAAGACAATTTTCTCGGTTATAAAGCTTCGCTGGCTAACGCAGCTCTGCAATAAAATCAATCGTCCCTTGTGTAACAATAATAATTTTCTATCTATCTATCTATAACTTCACGTCAAGTGCCTTGGTAGTAGGCAGAAAGAACCGCCACGTGACTCGGTCCTTACACACTTCACTCGCTTCTTTAACATATAAAACTAACAAATTATTCTTTCTTTTATATATTTGTTTTAGATATTCAATTTACTCAATTTCGATGAATGACTATTTCCAGTTTCAGTTATTTTTCCTTATTAATAATGATAATAAGTTTAACTGTTATAACACAAAAAAAACTTAATTGTGTTTAGTAGATATTTATTTCTTGAATTACTAAACAAAAATATTATTCTATATCTTTATGGCGTATATTAAAATTAATGATTAGGTAATTCACACGTAGGAAACAACAAGAATCGGGTCGTAATGATGGATTTACGGGCGTTAAATTATATTTAATATACTACTCGTAACAAACGCATAGATGAAAAGACAATTTTGATAAAATTAATTAAATGATTGCATTTCGACTAACTTCCTCATATTCTGTATTTTTATACACGACTATGTTAATGAAATTTCAAACTTGGTTTATATTAATTTCGATTGATATAAGCAGTACAAAAGCAATATTGAATACATTTTTCCAACTTGCTGTACCAGCAATCAGGATCGTGTAATAAGGTCTAATGGCGCAATAAATACAACAGTATTAAAAATCGGCCAAGTGCGAGTCGAACTCGCGCACGTAGGGTTCCGTACCATTATCTATAAAAACGGCAAAAAAATCACGTTTGTTGTATGGGAGCCCCCCTTAAATATTTGTTTTATTTTAATTTAATTATTTATTCTTAAAGTGAATATATAACTAAATATTCTGTGAATATTTCAAGCGTCTACCTGTTGCCGTTATCAATATCGAGCAAAAACAAGCAAAAAAAATCACGTTTGTTGTATGGGAATTAAATATATATAAATAGCCCCTTAAATATTTACTTTATTCTATTTTTTAGTATTTGTTGTTATAGCGGCAACAGAAATACATCATCTGTGAAAATTTCAACTGTCTAACTATCACGGTTCATGAGATACAGCCTGGTGACAGACGGACGGACGGACGGACGGACAGCGGAGTCTCAGTAATAGGGTTCCGTTTTACCCTCTGGGTACGGAACCCTAAAAATCTGCATCTTACTTTCTACTCAGTTTTCAAAATTCCAATTAATTCTGTAAGCTATAATATCACAATATTAATTGGAAATTGGGAAACTGATGTCACTGCCTTTACAAAACAATTTCATTCGATTTTACCAATGACAATGAAAAAATCAATTGCAAGTTGTTTTCGAGTAAGAGTTCAGTTATGACAATAATGCTGCACAGATGGCACGCAATATGAACGTCGCGTATTTGCCAGGTACTACAAGTGAAAACACGGCTTGATCGCTTCCGTTCTGGAACTTTTAATGCGAACAATGATGAATCGAAAGCCATTGTGGAAGCATATTTACTTCAGTTCGTGTCGGAATTAGCAAAAGCCTGTAACACTTATATGCCTGTAGTATACTTATATGCAATTTGATCTAACTTGTTTTGTGTGCGCGAGCACTTCAAATTAAAACCAGTTGAGAATGCGCAATACCAGAGGAACACCTGGCTCGTCAATTATATAACAATCCAATTTTTTTTTTAATTTGTCGGCCATTTTGTCCATGTTGCTTAAGAGATAGGAACGGTGTTCCTGAACATTCCTATTCTACTTTGTTATGCTGAATCCGAATCTGAAGTCAAAATTCGAATATTCGAAAAAAGCGACAGTCACACGCACGCACAGACACACACATAGACAAACATATAGATTTCATATAGGAACGGTGTTCCTGATCAAATTGCACTTACTTACTTGTAAAATGCTGACTGATTTACATATATTTTATTTACATCAAATTTAAGAAATAAAAATGATTGTCAAATGGATACTACATTAACTCACTGAACAACAGAAATAAAGTTGGATTGAAGATGCCCTTAACCTGTTGAATAGACACTCAATGAGGAAATTCTGAATGGGATTTTGTTTGTGATGAGTTATGGATTCTGTATGATAATGCACTGGTAGACACAAAGAAAGAAAGTCAACAACAATAAAACCCAAAATGCTAATTGACTAAAGAGTAACTGAATGTAAGTGTATGATTGACCTACGCCAACATTTTGACAAGCTCGCAAAGCTTCTTCGTGAGTTCGATTTTCACACAGGACAAACAATTGTTTGCGTGAACATGTCCGTTTGTCTTGGTTTGGTTATTTTTAAGAGAGGTAGGGAGCATCAAAGCATCCAATCTGGGGAAGTACCTCCATCTTACAAAAAACAACTTTGAATTAAACAATTTTTAACGGAAGTATCGCGTATTTTATTTATTTTGTTGAACCTGACGTTTCGAACGCTTTGCAGCGTCCGTGGTCGCAGGAAGTCAATGTGTAACAATCGCGAAAACCTAAGAAAAAACAACTTCCTGAATGGTTGATGTGGTCTTCGCGAGGTTAATAGAAAGCATCTGAGGAGTTGCTGTGTAGGTATGGTAGCGATATTTCTTGTATTAAAAGTGTTTATAGACTACGGTAATGTATAGTTGACACATCAGGTAGGCCGTATCTATGCTTGTACGCCTCCCGATGTTTATATAAAACATACATTGTTCATTATTGCTTTTTTAGAACAGACAACAATTACTGCAGTAGTGCACTGTAGGTATATTACAAATGGTAATGGAGATATTTCCTGTCAAATAACAGACACTGGTCAAGTGCTTAATTCTTATGTATTATTACATAGTCATTACATATATACATATATTCTTCACCAAAGTGCTCGTACATATACAGCACAGCGGGCCGTTTAGAAGCCGCAGAAATTTTGACTGGAATCGCTTCGTATATTATTCACAAGATTTTGTTTCAATAATATATTTTTGATTATTTTGGTAATTTGAAAAACTTTTTACGGAGGTAAAACGAGAGTATATGGATCCCATGATAATAGAGCTATCAATGTAAAAAGGTAATCTTTTTAACAGCAAATGTAATTATTATATATATGTAAATATGTCTAAAATATATTTTTTTATTAAAAAAGGCTCATTATTTATAAATATGTAATTTCGTAGTTAATAAAATAAGATAATAGAACTATGTAACAAGTTCGAAGCTGCAACATGCCAACAGTGAGAACTTTCAACATCAAAACAGTGACTAGCAACTCATCTATGTGTAAGTTATGGGTCGTCAATAATTCTCGCAGGTTGCCTCTGTATCGAGTCACAAGTTCCAAACTAATATGCAGGTGCTGTCATGCATCATAACCAAGTCACTGGGAAAGCATTCTACATTAAAAGTTGGACTTATACTATGTGTAGCAGTTATCATTATCCCGAATGTAAAACAATGTTTCGCTATGATTAAAAACAGTCGAGTTTCTAGGACACTAGATAACTTTCAGTTCTGAACAACGCTAGAGATTTCGATACACGTAATAAGCATTTTCTTAAATTGCGTAACTATCCCATATACTTGTTTTCACAAGGATATTGTAACCAACAGGAACAGCGTCGAGCACAACACATAATCTTGATGGATCCCGTTTCTTAATCCCTTAGGATTGGTGGGGTCCATTACCTAAGGATATGCCGACTGCTGTCAGAAACAAACCAGAAGAAAAACCAGATTACTTTTAGTTAAGATCACACATTAAGATCAGTTTTTTTTGGACGTGCGTATTTCCTCACGATGTTTTCCTTCATCGCCGAGTACGTGATAAGTACAAATATGTACATAAATCCAAAACCACGAATTAAGTGGTACATGCTAGGATTCGAACCGAGATCTGAAGGTCGTTAGGTCGGTTCTTTGTCCACTAGACTATCACTGCTCCTCACGGTTAGGATACCTGCGTGTTATTGGCTGAAGAGCTGCCAAAGACTTATAAGCCTTGATGAAAACGAGCACTCAAATTGGTTAGAAAATTCTGATGTCAGATGTGAACGTACGCCTTCTCTAGGTATCTTTACAGAATCGACTTGATCTCGATTACCAAGATCCATAATGTGCGAGGTTTCACTACAAGATCGATGATCGATTTAGCTTTACTGCTAATATGCATAAACATCAACCACGACTTTCGGATTGCGGATTAACTTGAGTAACTACACACATGCAGCGCAAGGGTTGACATTGACTTAATTTCACAACAACCTCATGTACCTAACACTAAATCAGATAATTTAAATGTATATATTAAAATGAGAATTAATGACGGCGAGCGTGCATGAGAAGAGCAATGAATGTTAAAGAAGCAAGTAAGATACTCGTATGTAAGGATCGAGTCACGTGGCGCTCGGTTCTCTCTGCAAACCTCGCAAGGGATTTGGCGTGAAGTTATAGTAGTAGTAATGACATACATTGAGCGCACACTGTCAAAGAAATTATGCATTGAACATAACCCTTATCGAGCGTAAATATCAAAACAATTTAAGAACCCAGGAGTAGAAAAATAGGCGTTGTTACATAAGTGGGAAGGGACGGCATTATGAAACGGTTGGACTGCTTGGCGCCAGGCAAACTTCATGGCCTTATTACAAGTTGTATTGAGCGATGTCGTATTTAGTGGGCAGCACCCGGCAATCACACACTACGATGATATATATATATATATAAGCAGTGCACAAGATTAGTATGAACTATTTGCCAGTCAATTCTGTGTAGCATTAATATCCTTTATAGAACAATGAATGATTGTGAGCAAAAAAATTGGATATATAAAAATCAAAGTCTTTGCTTTTTTTTCAAGTAATATACGCGCAAATAGACTAAATAAAACATCAGAACTACGAGCTTTAATTTTTATTTTATATACAACGTCGGTAGGCATTCAAGCATACGGCCCACATGATGTAAAGCAGTTACTGTAGCCTATTAACACTTGTAATATATTAATCATCGCACGAGTGATACGTGCGATGCCTGCTCTGCTACTTACGCGGCAACTCCTTAGGAGCTTACTGGTGATCTCACTCACATACAGGAACACAACAACCTTCTAGGGAGTTGTTATTTGGCTACGGTTTTCTGTGTGGTGGGGGTACTTCCCCAGACGGGCTGCTATTATGTGCCCTACCTCTCTTTAAACATCCAGACCAAGATAAACAGACATGTTCATGAACACGAATGTTTGCTTCGTGTGGGAATCGAACCCACGAGCATTGGTGTCAAAGTCGCGTCATTCACGACCGAGCTCGTCCAATTGTCCAATCGTTTAATGTATGCGATCACTGCATCTTGACTACAGAAATCTGCAATACTAGTTATTGGACGTTCGAAGGCGGAGCGCTACGTTTAAGCTGACAGATTTGCTATAAAATATAGTAACAGTGTTCATATACATTAAATTAACAGCGGCTGCGTCAATCGTTTCATATCTACGGGTCTGGTACTACTGGCACGCCAATTAGGATTTTTCTTTTATGCGTTAATGAAATTTTTCCACACACATTACCATCAAAAATCCCTCGATAGTTTGTATCGCTACTACGGCTAGTACTGTTACCTCATGAAATATCGTTGCCAGATGATAAGAAAATTGTCTCCAGATATTATACGAAAAAAAAACCGCTTAATAGAATGGATCAATTATCAAAATTGAGTCAATATTTTACTAATACGACTCCTTAAAGGAGAAAGCGGAATGAAATTGATAGCGGTTAAGAGTTAGCAATAAAATTAGTTATACATACCGTCAAAAGAATGTAATAATTCCAAGGTGACGGACGAATGAGAGAAAGCTATGAAATCTTATCAAGCTCTGCTAATGATTCCTTACTCGTAGATCTCTGTGTGCGAATGTACACGGAGAATGAGAATAAATTTTTATGAGAATTACTTCTTATTCCAACGATAACGCACAAGTGTGGATGAAATATTTCTAAGATCAAAAGAACAAGATACACGAATAAATGACACTAACTAATTAAAATCTATATGTGTTGCCAACTGCTTAATTTTCAATCTGTATTACTAACACGCACGATTTACAAAAAAACTTGGATACATAATATATAACTATATGTTAGGTGGCATAAATAAAAGTATCATATGTTTACGTACCGTTTGTTTAAAAATATTCTTGCTCTCCTTGGGGATCGTAAACGACAGCAGTTTTCATTAAAAATTGACATGAAAATGTATTCGTATACCGCATACATTTCTGTCTCAATTTGCAAAGTAGCGCTTTCAAATAAAGCACTTCAATTTGGAAACGCTAGGTCTATACCCGCCGGTAATGTAACGATAGATATTGTAGGTTTCGTTTTAGCAGTGTTTGTTAACAATTAGAGCCCTCCAAAACGTTGTATTAATTTATAAAAGCTATATAAAATATTCAAATGAAAGCAATTCTTATATTGCAACAGTATTTTTACTATGTCTTTCTATTTCCTTTAACTTTTACGTTACAATACAATCCATTTTATTGCACCAAAGAGAATAAAATACAACAATAGTGAAAATTACAGAAAACGTAGTACAAAGGCGTGTTTATCGCAAAGCGATTTCTTCCAGACAACTTAAAGGACCTAGAGCAAGGGTAATCAGAAACAATGTTAACTATATTTAAGGTCGTTTATAACTCTGTTTATCAATAACAGAGTTATAAAACGACCTTAAATATACTGTATATCAACAACAGAGTTATAAAACGACCTTAAATATCCTTAATTTTGTTTCTGATTACCCTTGATCTAGGTCCTTTAAGTTATCTGGAAGAAATCGCTTTGCGATAAAGACGCGTTTGTCCTACGTTTTCTGCAGTTTTCACTATTGTTATTTGTAAATTATCTCTTAATATACGTACTACATTACTACTGTTTGATATCATAGTTAACCATATAATCTTTGATTGAAAGATTGATTTGATTGGGTATGACAAAGAGAACACGAAAGTGAAATATATCCAATCGAAAAGTGAGTGTTGCGCAAAATTTGTACCGTAACGATTTCAGACCGTATTCACAATTTTGATGTAATAGATTTGAAAGTGAGTACCGGCTTTAAAATGAGGAGAGGTATGCTCTGATGGTTCGAGTATCCAAAAAATACAGGATGAAATACGACGCGAAAGTGGAAAGATGTAGGAGTCGAAAAAGCCAAGGCTCGCCTACCATAACCAAATTGGTCGCAACTTATAAAAATAAAGTGTATCTAAACTATCAGGTTCTTCGCGCCGGACCAGATTTATCTGCTTTGTGCTTTATAAAACTCAAGCCTCTGTGGAGTATTGCTCGCATCTCTGGGGCGGTTCCGCACAATATCATCTCGAGGCTCTCGATAGGTTGCAACGACGGGCCATCCTCATAATTAACGCCAAAGAGGTCACCAAAAATTTAGAACCTCTTCAACTTCGTAGGGACATTGGCTCACTAAGCGTATTTTACCGCCTTTACCATGGTGAGGGCTCCGAGGAACTGTTTTTCCTTATCCCGCCCTCTCTCTTCCGTGATAGAACATTTCTCCGCGTACTAAATAGTTCGGCAAATCCTATCTTTGTCGTACCATTAAAAAGTGGAACGCTTTGCCGGCACACGTGTTTCCTCTTTCCTACAATATGGGATCCTTTAAACGTAGCGTAAAGAAGCATCTTGCGGGCCAGCACGCATGATAAAAACTATGAATGTATTGAAACAAGTAAGGTACGTAAGAATCGAGTCATACAGCGCTCGGATCTCTCCATCTACACCGCAAGGGACTTGACATGGAGATGTAGTAGAATAATGAAAGAATTTCCAAAGATAAGAAAATTAGTTTCAATTACATTATATTGTTACCAAAATCTAATCAACAGCATGTAACTGATTGCCTGTGATAGGAAAATGATTAGGTACCTAAAGGGTTAATTCTGAGGCTGATAGGTTTTCGAAAAATGTTTAATTTAATTTTTGGCGCGAATGCTCCAGGGGATTACTGTATAGTATCCAATCGGCTGGAGAATTTTTTAGAAATTTACTCTAGTAGTAGCATATTGCTTATGTATTTTAGGAGGATTTCGGTTTAAAAATGTAACTCATATTGTATAAGAAGCACAATATTATTGTATGCTGCAGTAATAAAGTCAAAGGTAGAAAAAGTAAAAATAAAAAAAAAGATAAAAATTCTTTATTTGCCATTGAGCCCTCGCGGGCACTTAGACACGTCTTACAGTTTTTGAAATATAATCTTATTGTATCTTATTTAATTCTCTTCGATATACAATTTACAAGAAAAGATCTACCAGTCCTAGCAAGCCGATGTACCGGCATACACAACTTATTTCTACTTTTAAGTTTTTCACTGAAGTTTGAAAACGACTTTAAATTTTTACGGGCATACATTATGTTTTCATAAATATATTGAGAAGTAACAGTGAGGATGTATGTATGTATATATTAGAAATATGCCAATTTGTACGTGAGCACCCGTACTTGTATACAAGACGCCAAGACATACCTACCGGCTACTCGTTACGGCACAGAAACAAACTGCAGACACCGGTCGCTCGACTAAACATACATTCATCGAGCACGTATAATATGTCAATCAAAATATACAATAAGCTACCTTTATCCTTGAAAGAATGTCATGACAAACATTTAAAAAAAACATTAAAAAATATCCTACTTGCCAAATGTTATTATTCAGTAAGTGAGTTCCTAAACGATGTTAATATACAATAAATATAAATGTTAAATAATTATTAAAATCAATAAATATAATACGATAATAAATTAATATAAATAAACATGACACACCTACGTAAACATATCAAAAACGATTTAGAAATATAAAATGTTATTATATAAATCTTACCATAAGTAAATAAAAGTGAATAAATAATGTAATGTGATAAAGTTGAATAATAATAAATATAGTACGGTAAGGAACTCGTCCTCCTCCTCTCAGAATTGCGGCGCCCGACAGGGTCTATGATGCTACTGTAATTATATTTATGAGACCTAATGTACACATTATAGTTGCAATAAATGAATATGAATATGAATATGGATATTTATTTCTTTGAACAGTTCCCTGAAGGATTCTCTGGAGCCCATGTTATAAATAGAGCGAATGGCTCTTTTTTGTAAGATAAAAATTGTCTCAATGTCAGCCGCCGTTCACCACAACAGTATACCATACGACATAATGCTGTGAAAGTAGCTGAAGTAGACTAAGCGCGCAGTAGCCACATCCGTCAATTGCCTGATTCTCCTAACTGCATATGCAGCAGAGCTGAGCTTACCGGCTAGTTTATTTATGTGGGGGCCCCATTGTAATTTGGAGTCTACTGTAATTCCAAGAAACACAGTGTTATTAATAAATTCAAATTTATTATTCCCAATGAGAACTTCTGTATTGGCAGAACTCACATTTGGAAGACTAAATGCATGCAATGCAAGATGCATTTAGTTTTGGCTGAGTTTAGCAACAGATTATTACATGTGAACCAGTTTAAAATAGCAGACACAACACCATTTACCTTGCCAATATTTTCACAACGGCGGGCCGCATTAAAAATGAAAGAGGTATCATCAGCAAATAGTACTATATCCGCCATTTTCTGCACCATGTAGGGCAGATCATTTGCATATACTAAAAATAAAAATGGACCCAAAATAGAACCCTGGGGCACCTCGATATTAAAATTATGGCCTTCAGATTTAACCCCATTTATGTCAACTGTCAGCACTCTGTTGTTTAAATAAGATGCAATGAAGTTCTGGGCTTTACCTCTAACTCCATAATAGTTCAGTTTGAGTAACAATGTCTGATGATCTACACAATCAAAAGCTTTAGAGAGATCATTGAAAACCCCAATAGTATCCTGTGATCTCTCCCATGCATTAAGGATATGCCTAATCAATGCCACTCCTGCATCCGTAGTAGATTTACCAGCTGTAAAATCGTATTGCGCATCATGAAAAATTTCAATGGTCTTAAAAAAGAGTTGCAGTTGATCAAGCATTATCCTTTCGAATATTTTACTCAAAACTGGTAGTATAGATATGGGTCTGTAATTCCCCAGTTCGCTCTTTTCTCCTGACTTGAATAAAGGAATAAGTTTACTGAATTTCATCAAGTCTGTGAACACACCCATATCTATACATATATTAAAAATATGCTACAAGTGTGGAACTATTGTCTCTATAATACAATAAAAAACTTTAATGGACATTATATTGTCTTAGGTTTTCGCGATTGTTACACATTGAATTAAACAATTTTTAACGGAAGTATCGCGTGGTCGCAGGAAAGACTTCCTGGACGCTGCAAAGCGTTCGAAACGTCAGGTTCAACAAAATAAATAAAATACGCGATACTTCCGTTAAAAATTGTTTAATGGACATTCCCCAGTGATCCTCTGAGTTTTTAATGTTCAACTGTTTAAAAGTTTTAATAATTTTAGTGGGTTCAATATGTGTAAACTGAAAAAGTTCCACACTTGGTTGTACGTTTTCTTTAACTCAGCAGCACCATCTGGAGATGAATTAAGGGAGTTAGTGGTAAGGTAAGGGATATTTATGAAGTAGTCTAGAAATAGATCTGCTATTTGTTTAACGTCTGTAATATTTCGATTGTCATATTTTATAGAACATTCATTATCCTGTGGCTTATATTTATCAGTTTCTTTATTAAAATATCCCATACAGCCTTAATTTTATTTGATGGTAGCTTAATTTTGTTTTTAATATACATAGACTTTGCTTCTATGCAAACATTTTTAAATATTTTGGAATAGTTCTTGACATAATTGACAAAGACAGGGTCAAATCTGTAACACTTTTCTGCGTACAAATCAAACATTTTGTTTCTACTTCGCAGAATACCTGTAGTTGCCCAATCGTTAAACTCAAATTTATGTGTAATGCTAATTTTTTTACGTTTAATTATTTTTTGATATTCACTGGACATAGCATGAAACAGATTGGTATAAAGAAAATCTGGATCATCTACAGTGTAATCCAACAATTGCAACCTGTCCTCCAATACATTATTGTATCTAATAAGTCTGTTTCTGGTCATTGGTCTGTACAAGAGATGATTTCTCAAATCTGTATTATGTGAACCTTGATAAACTACCAACTGACCGCAATGATCCGAGGGCAAGCTGCCAATTATTGTTTTATTTATATGGTCACAATTACAAAAAACATTATCAAGACAAGTTGCAGATGTAGCCGTTATACGTGTAGGCTCCAGAAATGGGTTTTCTAGATCAATGGATTTAAATCCTAAGGAGTTGCTGTGTAAGCAGCAGAGGAGGCATCATGCGAGTGCATCCCCTGCTGTTAATACAGCAACTCCTTAGGAGCTTACTGGTGACTCCACACGCAGGAACAAAACCCTTCAGAGAGTTATTATTTGGGTTTTCTGTGAGGTGGACGTATTTCCCCACACGGGCTGTTTTGATGAGTCCTACCTCTTTTAAAATAACTTAAGTTAAGAAAGCGTAAAATTTTTCAATGTACGAATTATCTTTAGTATCTGAGAGGCATCTTAGAACCACTACGCATAAAACAGGCCTGTATTCTATCTACAAATTCATCCTTAGCGCTACAATGACACCATCTGGCGAAATTATTTGAAGCTAGCATTTGTGAATTAGCCACAGTTTAGAATGCGGTTCTGCTACATTCTAAACTGTGAATTAATTAACTTTATACCTACAAAAGTTTCTAACTTTATCGTTTCTACTTTACTGTAACATAAAAGTATGTATTTAAATGAAGTACAGGATAATCTTACACCCTCTTATGGCAACGTAAGATGGAACGTAGTTTCAAACCTTTGTAGGTATAAATTTCATTCTGTTTCATACATTTTTATAGTGGAGAGATTTTTACATATATATCAAAAAATTTAAATTCAAATATGATTTTTCGCCGTTCTCTAGTCCGTATCTTGTTTTAAATTTTTAACCGGTAAGTTATGATTGGAAGGCTTTGTTTTTCTTACTCTTGACTTCTGTAGTTGATAGAGCAATGTTTCGTGTCGGTTCATGAAAATGCCTATTTTTAATATTGGTTAGTAACAAGATATCAATCTTGTTACTTCATAATCGTTCATATTACTTGCAATTCCAAATTCATATTTTGTACAATGTCGGGAGACATACAAGCATACGGCCTACTTGATGTAAAGCTCTTACCATAGCCTATGAGCGCTTGCAATACAATAAGTATCTCTAGCGTGATGTCACCTCTGCGTTAACACAGCTATTCCTTAGGATGTTACTGGTGACCACACCCCCACGCAGGAATACAACAACCCTTCAGGGAGCTGTCACTTGACTGCGGATTTATTTACCGTTATTAACCACAGTGCCACAGAGCGCTTCAAAATTCATATTAATTTTTTAATATAGCTATACGACATTCCACACAGTTTGTTATTTGTTTTATCATCGTGCGTTTTTCTTTGTAATATCGATGTTTTAACGAATATAATAAATTATGCGTTCTTTGCATAGCAACACAAACGGCATGCAATATTGAAGACGAGTATGGATTCGATACTGCAAGTGCGCAATGAATTGGCGCTTACGTTCTAGAAATGGAGATGAAAGTCAATATGCATAAATTGAAAGCCACAGAGGAGGAAAGCAAACGTGGAATTACTTGAAATATATGACTACGTTTTAATTAGCAGCACTCAGTTATCAAAAACACATATAAGACAGGAGGTTTGGGTAACTTATGTCAATCTGATATTATCATATGCCAGTCGTTTCGAGAACTAAATAAACTAAATAGTCCCTTTGATGACTTTAGGATGTTATCCTCAATCTGTTAAGTACCTACATATTTTGAAACTGAAACATAAACGATAATTTTTCAGAGCATTGATCTCATTACTTCGATTTTTTTTTATACACACCTGGATACATATGATGTATACATACATATCATCATGCCTGCTTCCCATTGGCAGAGACTATGGAACGCCTGGTGCACAAACATACCTCTCTCGCCTCATCCGCACTCATCAACCTCTTCTGCCATGCTCTACAGTTTCGGGTGCTTCTGATATAATATATCTAAATATCGTATTAGAGCATAATTAAAAACAGAAGATTTCCTACCTCTGAGAGTTAATTACATAAATAATTATATAAACTGTTCAATTTATGGTAAGGTTTGAAAAGGTTATAAATTATGTAACATTCGTTATAGTTAAAACGACCTATTCCTTTAACTTCAATATTCATTAATTAAGATCTTGTGACGATACGGTAGGCCCCAACTCTGCTGACCTGAATCTGCTAAACAGTTTGAAGTCAGCCTTTTCACGGGACGGAGGATCATTAAAACGAGATCCCGGGGACTGAAGAAATATGTCAAGTTGGTGCACCTAAAAAGGAGGCAACTCCTGTTTTTACTTTTTAGCTTAGTATAGCTCGGAGCACATAATATTGAACACTTGTGATTTGACCTTAACGTCTATCATGTACAGAATTAGTACGAACAGTAAGTACTAGTATCAACCATGACATGTTCTTAATTGCAAATGAATAAATCAAGTTTTCAATCACTTATATCTACCTTTACTTCACGCCAAATCCTTTGGGAACCACGCAGCGCCACATGACTCGATCCTTACACACCGCACTCGCTTCGCCGGTTCCTAAGGCCCCTGACATCAACTTCTGATAGAACACGATTAATTTGGTCATGGTAGGTAAATCTTGGCCTTTCTCGGCTCCTACATACTTCTACTTTTTCTTTTACTTTTTTTAATTATTTATCTATCTATAACTTCACGCCAAATCCCTTACGGGGTAGGCAGAGAGAACCGAGCGCCACGTGACTCGATCCTTACATAGTGATGTATGTAAGGATCGAGTCACGTGGCGCTCGCTTCTTTAACATTAATTAATTAATTATTATATGTATTAATGGAAGGACAATGAAATAACGAATAGAAAACTAATTAGCTTAGCTGGAAGAGAGACACTGCATTTTTCTTAGAGATAACATTCATGACTGAGCGATTGAAATTTGCTCATAAGATAGTTTAAGATTGGTTTATCTTGTAACAGGGATTACAAAAAATATTATTTAACTTGATAATATAAAGTGGGACTATCGGTCCGACGATGTACTGAAGAGAAAGTCCTCCTTGTAGTTAAGGAGCAATGCGCCTAAATTCTCTCCAGCGGGGACGTTTAGTTTTTTTTAAATACGTTTACGATCAGTTTCTCACAATCATACTTAGTACGTATCACTTTGATATTATGATACATTTTCCTGCACCTTTGTTCGCCTCACTAGCGAGCGATAGATGAGCATTTATAAAGTTAGGCGACGAACATTTAAGTAATCAAACATTTTATTATCTTTACTTATTTTTTTTTAATTTAGGGCCGTTTCTAAATTCCTTTTTTAATATTTATTAATCACTCGTAAGTTACATATATGCATGGAATAAACTACAAGTCCCACTTTTACGGAACTTCTTTACTGTGAACTTATTCTATTATGATCCCTCTACAATGCTCCTAGTGAGAGCGTAGAAAATTTCACAGTTCATTAGCTTCCACTGGGCAGCATAATAAATAGACGCTTATCCTTACATAATACTTCAATAGCTGCATAATGAATAAAATTTTATATGCTCTCACTGAAGCAAAGAAATAAACCTTAACATATGAATCATTTATGCTCCTTAGTATTGATACTTGGGTTCCGGAAATATAAATTGTGAAAGTAAAATAAATTTCTACGTAGTGACTCAAACTAAGCAGGCCAAAGTAACGTAACTATAGTAGAATATTCACTAGTCTGTGCACTGGCTGGCACAGCTCTAATTAAATCCGTCGGCTTTGGACTGTATACGAGGCTCATACACTGAGGGAATTTAATTGCTGTGTTCCGTATATCCGTTAGTTCCCATGAATTGAATTGCTAGAAAAGTTTAAAGCGCGTATATCTCTTTACCATAACATTTCATATTAATTTAACTGATTATAAACAAATTAGTTTTACTAATATAAATGGTATGTCATATGTCAAATGTTCATATGTTGCCTATATACATACAATGGATTTTATTGTGTAATTAAATGAAAAATTTAAAACGTTCTTTATTTTTTTTTTCAAATACTCGAAAATGTCTTGTAGATTTTGGAATAATAACAACAGATATATGTTTTAAGTTCACATTGCGTCTCTACTGTTTCATTAATACTCATATCTAATTCGTTAGACATGTGATATTTTACATCTAAAGGGACTACCGCACCGATAGGCGTGTATATAATAATATTACATCTATCTTCTCAAAGAGGTCCCTACGCGTTGGATACATATCCCTGCGCACGTATATCAAATGATCGGGTTTACCACTCGCATTTTAAGTGAGTGATAATATTATGGGTTAAAGTATGAAACCACCGATAAAATTAAAACTCGATTTTTCGATTTAGATTTAGTTCAGATATTTGCATATAGTTTGATATTATAGTTCTGATGAGTCAATTCCAATACTTCCTACTCCTACAAATTTCTTCTGATTAAATTCGTTGTGAGTTCCAAGGCAGCTGTAGTTTAACCCCCGGGACGGCAATGGACTTCACTGTTCATTGCCTTTTTTGTGGTCGCCGCTGTTAATTCTGGCTACACAGGAGACACAGTGGTGGGTATGAGTGGTGGGCCAAAAAAAAAGTTCTGATGAGTTCGCTGGTGCAGTGGTTAGTAACGCTAGTGTGGCATAAACATCCGTGGGATCGATTCCCACACAGGACTAACATTTATGTGCATGAACATGTTTGTTTGTCTTGGCCTGGGTATAAGAGCGCATCAAAGCCGCCCATCCGACGAAGTACCTACCCTATAGAAAACCGCAGCCAACTAACAACTCTCCCAAGGGTTGTTATATTGCTGCCAGTCAGTGAGGTCACCAGTAAGCTGCTAAGGAGTTGCTGTACTAGCAGCAGAGAGACACGAGGGATACTTAATGTCAATACGTTAAGGAGCATTCATAAGCTACTGTAACTATTATATATCAGGTTGGTTTTACATCACTATACGTAAAAAAGGGAAATTGCATATCATCATTATATATCAGAATTATGTAGTTAAGAATTACATAAATGACATCCGCATAATTGTAGATCACATAGATGAAAAATATTTTACAGAATAAAGCATCGCAATACAATTCTAAATTAGCTCATTCTGTCATTCATTCATTTATAAAAAACAAAACTATTGTAAGCTGGAACCATAGCTGCATTGCGGGTTTTTTTTAAATATTTTATAGTTTTTTTTCATCATTTGTCTATGAAACTCCAACGTAAGTTTCCTATAAAATATCTGACTAAGTATGAATAAAGTATAAGGCATGGCGTCGCAATGCTGCAGGTTGAAAATTTTAACATGCCTTGAAAGCTTGCGGCCTGCTGTAAATAAATCTATCCTGTCTATATATTTACATCAAATCCCTTGTGGGTGCTGGGCATGATAAATACTAGTATGATGCAAAGGTATGTAATAAAAACATGATTACAATACCATCATAAAGTGGTAAAGCATTCTTTTGAGACATTTTTTTCATCCTAGCTGTAAGTTTAATACAACGTCCGGAGGCATACAAGCATACGGCCCACCTGATGTAAAGCGATTACCATAGCATATGAATACTAACAACACGTCAAGTATCACTAGCGCGATCTCATCTCTGCTACTAATACAGCAAGTAACTCCTTAGGAGCTTATAAGTAACCCACTCACTAGCAGGAATACAACATTGAAATTAAACTATTTTTAACGGAAGTATCGCGTGTTTTATTAAAATTATAAATTATATATGTTCCGATTCACACAAAAATCGCTCGATTTTTGTGTGAATCGGAACATATATAATTAATCTATCCATGTCGGTAGATGTAATAATTGAATAACTAATGTAAGACAAATACCACCTTAGTCTTTCCTGCGACCACGGACGCTGCAAAGCGTTCGAAACGTCAGGTTTCAACAAAATTAATAAAACACGCGATACTTCCGTTAAAAATAGTTTAATTTCAATGTGTAACAATCGCGAAAACCTAAGACAATACTATAGGAATACAACAATTCACCAGGGCGTTGTAATTTGTTTTCTATGAGATCTCCCGGTTAGTCTGTTTAGATGTGCTTTACCTTTCTTATAACACGAAAACCAAGACTTACAGACATGTTACAGCTCACAAATGTTTGTCCTGTTTGGGAATCGAACCTACGAACCTTGATGTTTAAGTAAGTAAGTACTACAGTAAGTGTTTAAGTACTACACGCCAACACCATGCTCGTAAAAGAAAAGATTTTAATAGTATGAAACCATTGACAACATTCAAATAAAGTTGATAGGTACTCTATTAAACTACGCTGAGCGTAACGTAGGTAAGAAAGTAATAAAGTGTGAAGTGATATAACGTGAAGTAAGTTGAAGAGCTCGGTGGCTCAGTCGTGAAAGACGCGACCTTGACACCAACGCTCGTGGGTTCGATTCCCACACAAGACAAACATTTGTGTGCATGAACATGTGTGTTTGCCTTGGTCCGGATGTTTTAAGAGAGGTAGGGCGCATCAAAGCTGCCCGCCTGGGGAAGTAACTCCACCTCACAGAAACCGCAGCCAAATAACAACTCCCTAGAGGGTTGTTGTGTTCCTGCGCGTACCAGTAAGCTCCTAAAGAGTTGCTGTGTAAGGAGCATAGAAGGCATCGCGCGAGTGATACATGTTACAAGCGTTAATAGGCTACGGTAACTGCTTTACATTAGATGGACCGTATGCTTGTATGCCTCCCGTTATAAAAAAAAATCTAGTTAAAATCATGTTGTTTTCCTCACGTGTCACCATCCCTAAATTAACTTCAGAGCCGTAATTGAAATATCTCTTCTTACGAATTTAATAATAGAAAGGAGTAACACGTACAGAAATCCTGATTGCATGTCACCAGACTCTGATGTACTCATGTAATTTCAGCCAAACTAAACTAAGTTTTTGTACGTGTAAACTTAGTGCAAATTCAATTTACTATTATATTTTCGAGTATGTATTTTTCTTAATTACTTGACTGTACTAATCATCAGTTGGAGCACGGGACCCTATATAGTCCCCGTGCTTCACCCAGGGCAGAACCTAGTTGAAGTCCGGACTCCGAGTAATATATAAAGGTTATGAGGAGTCCCTGTGTGACTTCACACTTCAATTGACTTGGTCATTCTCACAGCTCGTCTCTGAACCTAATCACACGGTCTAACCTGGTATCCAGATGCTCCTCTCTAAAGGTGACTGCAGTGCTCCATGTGTGTTATGATTCGAGTCTTATATAACTTAAGTCTTTGCCCTGCGCTGAAGTACTGCTGTGCTCTCCTGAGCACGCGTTGTTTTGGACGCTAGCTTTTCCTCCAGGTGACTTCGATATTGAACGTCACTGGAGATCTCGACACCAAGCATCCTAATATTGTTGGTGATGGTAAGAGGTATATTCTGGAATTCAGAAACTGAGCACGCGAAGTTGTTTTGGATGCCAGCTTTTCCTCCAGGTGACTTCGATATTGAACGTCACTGGAGATCTCGACACCAAGCATCCTAATATTGTTGGTGATGGTAAGAGGTATATTCTGGAATTCAGAAACTGAGCACGCGAAGTTGTTTTGGATGCCAGCTTTTCCTCCAGGTGACTTCGATATTGAACGTCACTGGAGATCTCGACACCAAGCATCCTAATACTGTTGGTGATGGTAAGAGGTATATTCTGGAATTCAGAAACTGAGCACGCGAAGTTGTTTTGGATGCCAGCTTTTCCTCCAGGTGACTTCGATATTGAACGTCACTGGAGATCTCGACACCAAGCATCCTAATACTGTTGGTGATGGTAAGAGGTATATTCTGGAACTCAGAAACTGAGCACGCGAAGTTGTTTTGGATGCCAGCTTTTCCTCCAGGTGACTTCGATATTGAACGTCACTGGAGATCTCGACACCAAGCATCCTAATACTGTTGGTGATGGTAAGAGGTATATTCTGGAATTCAGAAACTGAGCACGCGAAGTTGCTTTGGATGCCAGCTTTTCCTCCAGGTGACTTCGATATTGAACGTCACTGGAGATCTCGACACCAAGCATCCTAATACTGTTGGTGATGGTAAGAGGTATATTCTGGAATTCAGAAACTGAGCACGCGAAGTTGTTTTGGATGCCAGCTTTTCCTCCAGGTGACTTCGATATTAAACGTCACTGGAGATCTCGACACCAAACATCCTAATGCTGTTGGTGATGGTAAGAGGTTGGGCAAATGGGGTTTTCTTAGCGGCATAAACATGCGTCTTTATGGGGTTGAATTCGACCAAGTTAATACTCTCTCAAGCTGTGGAATGAACTTCCAGTCGAGGTTTTCCCAAGGGACTAACTACAGCATGGGGTTCTTCAAGAAAGGCGTGAAGAGGTTTTAGGGTGGCAAACCTTCTTGATGGTAAGCAGTTCCTATATATATCCTGTACCCACTTGCAATACCAGGGCATTTGCAACACTTGTGCATCGCATCCATGTAAAAACCTTTTCACGCCCTTATAGATTATCTCATATATATGGTTACTTTCTGATCTTCATTATCAAATGAATTTGTCATTAGATCAATGTTGTATGGACATTATAATCAAATATGACTGCAAAGTAATTTACGTTAACTAAGAAAATTTAACTTAACATCCATTCAATTAGAAGTTGATAAAAAGTTTATAGATTTTCTTACAATGTTACGAAGTTACTGGCGAAGCTAATAATAGCGTGTTAGTACTCGTATAAGTTAGACACAACGGACTGACTTTACAGTACAATAATTATTTCATGATTACATTTCCCCATTAGTTACTTAATGACATATTAGGGATGTTGTACATTATAGTAGAATTTTTAAAAGGACTCTGTCTTGTAAGTACAGTTTGATTAGATCTGTAGATTGTCCATTGTCAAAACAAATCCTCTGCGTTTTCGTAACATTGCTTCTCATATCATATTACTCATAATGACATGTCATTATGAGCGGCATTGTGATATGAAACCACGTAAAATTCAATGGTCTCTTTTACTTAATTTATATGCGTTCAACGACAAATCAAGCGATGCACCGTATGTCATAGAAGTAAAGATGAGATTTGTATGCTTTTATAGCCCGTTATTATCGTGTGTACTTAAACGCAATAATTGGGTTTTCTTAAAAAACCTTCCCATTATATTTGACTAAAACTTCACATGAAATGTTGTTAAAGTTAATATTCGTAATATATAAGTCAACACAGTGACAGGTTTTGGAGTCTTAGAGAATAGTGTTGGCCCCTCTATAGCCGCCTCTATTATAATATTACTATATATAGATACAAAGGTAACTTTACAATGTTCTTTAGAATGTAGAGTTAACACACGCGCTTTGTCGACCCTGTATAATCCTTTTCAAGACTCTTAGGAAAACTTCAGCAGAGAGTTAATTCCGCAGTTTAAGTATTCCCGGGAGAAAACCCCTCTTGAACCGAACAGTACGCGATATTTCAGTACTTGTGTTTCTGCGAATGAGTGAAATTACCAGTAAGCTTCTAAGGAGTTGCTGTTTTACCAGTAGGGGTGGCATCGCTAGAGCGATACCTAACGTGTTGCAAGCTTTCATAAGCTACTGTAATTTTATCAGGTGGGCCGTATGCTTGTATGCCTCCTGAAGACGTATAAAAAAATTCTAACTTTAGCGTAATCCCGTTTCCTAAACAATTCGTATTGGCAAGGTCCACTAAGTAAGCCTAAAGATTTGGCGAAGATACTGATTTTTACTTGCAGCGACTACCGCGAGACCTCCACAACCCAGAAGGAATATTAGTTTAGAACCTGTCTTAGGTTAGGCGATAAGTCTTTCGAAATATAACTTCTTAGAGTTTAGTTTCGACACGATGTTTAACTTCACCGCCTAGCTAGTGATAATTACAAATCTTCTATACAGATAAATAAAATTGGAGCGTCTGTTTGTAATATTAAAATAACCGCTTTTTACTAAATGTATGGATGTATACACGGTACATATACCAAAATGAATATTTTTACAATTTTTGTCTGTCTGTCTGTTTGTTCCGGCTAATCTCTGAAAAGGCTGGACCGATTTTGACGGGACTTTCACTGACAGATAGCTGATGTAATGAGGAGTAACTTAGGCTACCTTTATTTTAGAAATTTTATTTATTTTTATTAATATAAATAAATAATAAAAAAAAACTATTCCGCGCGGACGAAGTCGCGGGCACAGCTAGTATGTACATAAATTATGTACATAATTACCGTAACTCCTATGCATAATGCCCCAGTTTGTACCGGCTAGCCCATAAGCGCCCATAGCGCTATGGACAGCACATATAAAGAATGTGTTCGAAGGGGGAGGCATATACTCCGCCAAGCTGTAATTCGGCTGGTTGTCCTAGACGATGTTTTGGATTGATAAAGGTCAGTATTTTCAAGGCCTGAAGGCCACAGTCTCAGCGACCATAAGCCAGTATTTTTATACCGCTGCCAGAAGGCCACAGTCTCAGTGATCATAGGCCAGTATTTTCAAGCCGCTTTCTGATGGCCACAATCTCAGCGATCATAGCCCAGTATTTTCATGCCGCTGACTGAAGGCTACAGTCTCAGCGATCATAGGCCAATATTTTCATGCTTCTGACTGAAGGCCACATTTCAGCGATCATAGGCCAGTATTTTCATGCCGCTTCCTGAAGGCCACAGTCTCAGCGACCATAGGCCAGTATTTTCATGCCGCTACCAGAAGGCCATAGTCTCAGTGACCATAGGCCAGTATTTTCATGCCGCTGACTAAAGCCAACAGTTTCAGCGACCATAGGCCAGTATTTTTATGCCGCTGCCTGAAGGCCACAGTCTCAGCGACCATCAGCCAGTATTTACATGTCGCTGCCTGAAGGTCACAGTCTCAGCGATCATAGGCCAGTATTTTCATGCCGCTGCCTGAAGGCCACAGTTTCAGCGATCATAGGCCAGTATTTTCATGCCGCTGTCTGAAGGCCACTGTCTCAGCGACCATAGGCCAGTACTTACATGCCGCTGCCTGAAGGCCATAGTCTCAGCAAACATAGGCTAGTATTTTCATGCCGCTGACTGAAGGCCACAGTATTAGCGACCATAGGTAAGTATTTTCATGCCGCTGACTGAAGGCCACAGTCTCAGCGACCATAGGCCAGTATTTTCATGCCGCTACCTGAAGGTCATAGTCTCAGTGACCATAGGCCAGTATTTTCATGCCGCTGACTGAAGGCCACAGTTTCAGCGACCATAGGCCAGTATTTTTATGCCGCTGCCTGAAGGCCACAGTCTCAGCGACCATAGGCCAGTATTTACATGTCGCTGCCTGAAGGTCACAGTCTCAGCGATCATAGGACAGTATTTTCATGCCGCTAACTGAAGGCCACAGTCTCAGCGACCATAGGCCGGTATTTTCATGCCGCTAACTGAAGGCCACAGTCTCAGCGACCATAGGCTAGTATTTTCATGCCGCTAACTGAAGGCCACAGTCTCAGCGACCATAGGCCAGTATTTTCATGCTGCTGACTGAAGGCCACTATCTCAGCGACCATAGGCCAGTACTTACATACCGCTGCCTGAAGGCCACAGTCTCAGCAAACTTAGGCTAGTATTTTCATGCCGCTGACTGAAGGCCACAGTATTAGCGACCATAGGCAAGTATTTTCATGCCGCTGACTGCAGGCCACAGTCTCAGCGACCATAGGCCAGTATTTTCATGCCGCTACCTGAAGGCCATAGTCTTAGTGACCATAGGCCAGTATTTTCATGCCGCTGACTGAAGGCCACAGTTTCAGCGACCATAGGCCAGTATTTTAATGCCGCTGCCTGAAGGCCACAGTCTCAGCGACCATAGGCCAGTATTTACATGTCGCTGCCTGAAGGTCACAGTCTCAGCGATCATAGGCCAGTATTTTCATGCTGCTGACTGAAGGCCACAGTCTCAGCGACCATAGGCCAGTATTTTCATGCCGCTAACTGAAGGCCACAGTCTCAGCGACCATAGGCCAGTATTTACATGTCGCTGCCTGAAGGTCACAGTCTCAGCGATCATAGGCCAGTATTTTCATGCCGCTAACTGAAGGCCACAGTCTCAGCGACCATAGGCCAGTATTTTCATGCTGCTGACTGAAGGCCATAGTCTCAGCGACCATAGGCCAGTATTTTCATGCCGCTAACTGAAGGCCACAGTCTCAGCGATCATAGGCCAGTATTTTCATGCCGCTAACTGAAGGCTACAGTCTCAGCGACCATAGGCCAGTATTTTCATGCCGCTAACTGAAGGCCACAGTCTCAGCGACCATAGGCTAGTATTTTCATGCCGCTAACTGAAGGCCACAGTTTCAGCGACCATAGGCCAGTATTTTTATGCCGCTGCATGAAGTCTCAGCGACCATAGGCCAGTATTTACATGTCGCTGCCTGAAGGTCACAGTCTCAGCGATCATAGGCCAGTATTTTCATGCCGCTAACTGAAGGCCACAGTCTCAGCGACCATAGGCTAGTATTTTCATGCCGCTAACTGAAGGCCACAGTCTCAGCGACCATAGGCCAGTATTTTCATGCCGCTAACTGAAGGCCAAAGTCACAACGACCGTCGTCTTATGACGCAAGCCCTGTAAATCACAACGAAGCTTTAAATAAATTAAATATCATCTATTTTTGTTTACCTTGAGTGTTTTGGCATATAGAATTACTTCTATGCTGATTTCCCTATGGAAATCATAAAAATAAGTTCAAGTCTGCAGACAAATTAATACTATGTGCATGAAATTTTCGTCTATCTATAACTTCACGCCAAATCCCTTACGGGGTAGGCAGAGAGAACCGAGCGCCACGCGACTCGATCCTTACATACCTCACTCGCTTCTTTCACATTCATTGCTCTTTTCATGCACGCTCGCCGGTTTCTAGGGCTCCTGACATCACCTTCTGATAGAACACGACCAATCTGATCATGATAGGTAAGTCTTGGCCTTCCTCGGCTCCTACATCCTTCCACTTTTGCATTGTATATCTGCTTCGTCATTCTTTCATCCTGCATTCTTTCTACATGTCCGAACCAACGGAGCATGCCTCTTCTTATTTTAACACCGACGCTCTCTTTCAGACCAACTCTGCTTCTAACCTCATCATTGCGGATACGGTCTGCAAGCGTTACACCACAGATTTTGCGCAACGCTCGCATTTCAACCGCGTTTATCCTACTTTCATGCTCTCTCTGCCATACCCAGCTCTCGCTTCCATAAGTAAGCGTTGGGACCAGCACTGCATTGTGTATAGCCAGCTGCGCCTTCTGGCTCAGGTTTTTACTGCCAAGAAGTTTTCCCAACGCTCCATTCACACTATTCCCAGCACTCACTCGCCTTTCCACATCTGCGGTGTACCTTCCATCCCTGCTGAAAGCGCATCCAAGATATACAAACTCATTCACTTGTTCCAACACTTCATCATCTACCGTAATTCTTACATTGGTTCTGGTTTCTTCTCTTTCAAATACCATAATCTTTGTTTTCTTCGCATTCAATAGTAAGCCTTCCTTCATACATTCGTCTTTCATCATTGTGACTAGTGTTTGCAGCTCAGATGGTGTTTCTGCTAACAGGACAGCATCATCTGCATACAGCAGACAGTTCACCACTAGGTCACCCATGCGTAATCCTACATTCGTCGATCTTATTCTCTGTAGACAACTATCGAGATACAGAATAAACAGCCTAGCAGACAACATGCAACCCTGTTTAACACCAATTTTGACATCAAACCAGGGTGACATGTTGCCATCTATTCGCACACATGCTGAGCAATCCTTGTAGGTGGACTGCACAGCACGCAGCAGTGAGCCGTCAATCCCATATCTCGGCAATATGCACCACAGTTCCTTTCGCACAACCCTATCAAATGCCTTCTCAAGATCCACAAAACCGCAGAAAACCTTCTGGTCTGTGGCCAGATGCTTCTCTACGATATTGCGGAGCGAGAAAACTTGATCCGTACATCCCCTTCCATTTCGGAATCCTCCTTGTGCCTCCCACAGCATTTCGTCAGATTTCACCCTCATTCTCCTTTCAATTATCTTTCCATATACTTTTGCTGCTAAGCTGATCAAACTGATGGCCCTATAGTTGGCGCAGTCCATGCGTGATCCCTTGCCTTTATACAAGGGTACGATGACTGCGCGTCCCCAGTCCATTGGGACCCTTCCAGTTCTCCAGCAAAGGTTGCATAAGTACCAGAAGGCGTCCCGGACGTAAGTGCCACCTAGTTTGATCATCTCAGCTGTAATCATATCAATTCCCGCAGACTTTCCATTTTTCAAACTTCGTATCGACCATTCTATCTCATCCATAGTTATACCTTCATCGGACGCCGTCAACGCGGAGTGAGCATCAGACTCACTCTCATTGTCAGCGTCCGAGGCATATTCGTACATTTCTTCAAAATATTCACTCCACCGTTCTAACACTTCCTGAGTGTTTGCAAGAATGATACCAGCTTTAGACTTAATCTTGTTCATACTGGATGCCGACGAACCACCCCGAGACTTCTTTACCTCTCTCCAAAAGAGTTTGGTATTTGCCTCGAAGTTTCTCGTCAGCCTCTCTTCCTCATTCATAATTTGTCTTTCACGCTTCTCTTTCACTAAAGCCTTGGTTTCATTCTTGCATTGACGGTACATTTCTTTCTTCTTCTCTCTCATACTTTCATTTAAGGGCAAAGATGATACATAATCCAGCCACGCTTTCCTCTTTCTTGCTACGGAGGATTCAACCTCCGCATCCCACCAGGCATCCCCTTTCAATGTTTTATGCCTCTTTGCGCATCCACATGCTTCTTTTGCACTATCCACCATACTTTCTTTCAGAACTTTCCAGCAATCATCCACATCTGTGCCGGAAAGACTTGCATTTGCAAGTCTTTCGCTTACCAGATGTACATACATTCTCCTTACACTTTCATCTTGCAATTTTTCACTCCTTATCCTTTCATGATCTCCGAAAGGGATACGCACTCGCCAATGCCTCCACTTCTTGAAAAGTCCCACAAACCGGCTTACCACCAGGTAGTGGTCCGTTTCAAGAGTGGGACCTCTAAAGGCTCTTGTATCCATTATAGTATTTCGGAGACGTCTATCAATTATAATCAAATCAATCACACTTTTTTGGTCATTTGGAAATTTTCGTTTTTATCTATATTGACCAAAGTGCCTTGAATATCATCAGTAAAAAAAAACTTACCAACAAATATTTGTATTTATATATGAAATTTCTAACATATAAGTGTGTTTAATACCAACTGGTGCTCTACTAATAGTCTAAGAGCTAGCGGTCGGCAGACTTACGGTATTTTAGCAAACTGCATATTGATGCTAGTTATACTATTAGACCTGCCGTAGGCGAAATGGGGATTCGCTATCCCCGGCTATGGTTCTGGGCGTCCAGAAGTCCAAGAACGCCAAAATTGACTTTTAAAACATGACCGCAGGTTGTCTGCCGTTGTAATATTTTAAAGTATATATTTTTGGTTATTAAAAAAATCAATGGTAGATACTTACTGCGGATCCAAGTGTTTTATAAAATTACAAAATTTCAATAGTTCTAAAATTTGATTAAAATTTGCTTTAATTCAGCAAAGCAATAATTTATGAATATTATTTACATTTATTTAATCACGGGCGTTAACCCTGGTCTTGTAATCTATTATACCTACTGTGACCTGCTCTAAGGATATCAATGAGAATAATATATCCACGAACAGGTCACGGCTGGTATTGGGACTATTGCAAATGAGGCGGAAATTATGTCCCTAGCTACGTATTAAAATGAGATCTGGTGGGATTATTAGTACTGAGCTACTACAGAAGAGGGACGGACACCTGCCATAACTATCATATTTGATGTTACTTCCGGCAGGCGGTGGCTCGCCACTCACTAGATGGACCCCCGAAATGCCAGAGAAAGTCGGCTGGCGGCAAAACCGGTGTGAGTGACTCAGGGGTGTCGAGAGGTGTTGAGCGCTTTCTTCGAAGTTACTCGCGGCGTTATGCCATTTAACATTTCCACCCCTGGAGCATACCACCTGCTAGAGCAATATATTCTATCGACTCCTCTCGAGACGATCAACTAAGGCAAGCCAGACCTGAGAGTCCTGCGGGTTTTCTTGGGTTTCCACTCCGACTGACGACGACACGTCGGAGACGAAGGCCCTGATCGGCTCCCTGGAGCACTCGGGTACCCGTGGTGTCGTTATGCTCCAACAGCTCGCTACAAGCTACCCTGCGGTGTATTTACAGTATTATTATACGTATATATTTGAAGATATAGATACATCAGTTAGTTGCATTCAATGAATATTTCTTTAAATGGTTCGGAAAGTACCTACTGTTGCTAGTGATATAAGCTGTCATCGTGTGAAATTTCATCAAAATCCCTTATTTGTGTGATAAACAGACAGATATTTAAAAAAATCACCGATTGTCTTCTCTCATATTAAAGAGTAGCTACATCACTATGTCAAAAATATTCCTTGTACAGATTTGATGCTATTACGAGGATTTGTATTGTTATATTATCTATCATAAGGGGTTAAGCGCTTTAAAGAAAAGGCCCATCCGAAGTAAAGTGCTTACCGTAGCCTGTCAACGCTTGCCATATATGAAGTATCGCTCGCGCTTTGCCGTCCCTGCTTCTAATAAAGAAATTTCTTAGAAGCTTACCGGTAACCTCACTCACTCGCAGGAGCGCAATAACCCTCCAGGTAGTTTTTATTTGTCTGCAATTTTCTGTGAGGAGGAGGTACTTCCCCAGCCTGCTTTAATGTGCCCTATCTCTCTTAAAAATACCCAGGCCAAGACAAACAGACATGTCCATGCACACAAATCTTGGGAAAAAGCGTACTGTGTGGGAATAAAACCTTGCCTTGATGCTATTGTTAACCAAGCCGCTGCCGGGATCGCCTTCATATATATATATATATATATATATATATATATATATATATATATATATATATATATATAAAACGTGACCAACTTGGCCATGGTAGGTGCGTCACTGTGATTAATGTCCTGGTAAAGGAAATAAGAAACCCATCCAATATAAATTAACTAGCGATACGCCCAGATTTCGCGCAGTTAGCACTTGTTGTCTATAACTGAATTCTGATGGATAGATGGGCGGTCACGTGAGTCACGTGACGGAATTTTAATAGATATCTATGGGCACGGTGGACAGTAAGTGGTTTTATTACATTATCAGTGCGATACAGCGGTCGCGTCCTCGCTGTAAAGATATTATTTTGTTGAGCGAATTATTTTAATTACTAAGGTATTCTTCTGAAGTACATGGTTTGAAGGTCAATTTTGGACCAAATGAAATGCAAATTTCATTGGCACATGAAATTGCATTTTATTGAGTAAGCTATGTCGATAAAGGCGCCTTCGCAAATACACGAAGACAACAAAAATATGTTTCGGAAATCATAAACGTGGTTATTGTGAGTCATCAATAAAGCTATGATGTTATTTAAAGATTTTTTAAGATTATTATTCCATATAATTACAACTTCATAATACATTACTATTCCATCATACATTATTTTATAACATTAACTTCGCAAAATGGTAATGACTTGCCTGTACCAGCAGTAGTAGCCTGGTGTCAGCCTGTGCTGGAAGCCTGGTGCTGTTTTAAATAAAAAAAAAATATTTTATTTATTATCATTGTAAAAAGTGTGAGCAAATAAATTGACAAAGTTTAATCACAACTGGATGAACGCGTGTTGCTCCTTTTTTGAGTATGGTTTTCTTTAATAGATTTTTCCTTTACTTGTTTTTTTTATGTCATAACCATTCGTACGCTAGTACGCATTGCTGCTAGTTTTAATATATTTTTATACAATAATTTCTTTTTACTTATTTTTATTATGCTATAATTCTCATGCAAGCATGAGCTATAAGTGAACAAAGTTTTGTCGCAATTGGATAAACACACTCACCATTCTCTGAAAACTCATTTGGAGTTTCAGTCATGTAACCTTTTCTATGGCAAGAATATGATATACAGAGCGATGGTTGGATCAATTATCGTCCTCAGTTATGTTTGCTTATTTCGGTGCTTTGGAAATATCATACGATAGATGTCAGTACGTGTTTGGGCGTCCATTAAACGAGATTAATTAGGTTTTTGTACTACAGTGTTGCGTTACCGCAATGTATGTTCTAACTTATATTTTATTATCGAGGTAAGATGATATATTTTTATTTAAAATCAAAAAGTGATTGATGAAGTGAAAGGTGAATCTACTTACTAATATCCATAAACTTATTAAAGACCATCTTTCGAGGTACAATCTTTAATCATTTTTTTTTTGTTTTAGTTTTTTTCGATTTCGTTAGCGATGTGATAGAGCTGGTTGCGCGTATCATTATAACCGAACACGCAGGTTAAGCAGCCTGTCTATGGATGGGTTTATTTATTTCGAGTTTCTTCGTGCTTCGGAGGGTACATTAAGCCGTCGGCCCCGGCTGTTTTCGGTAGATGACAGTCGTTAAGCTAAGTCAGTGGCCCTCGGGTGGCTTGAAAACACTCGCCAATCTGCATTTGAGTAGCGTGGCGGAGTATGATCCAAACCCCTTCGGTTGAAGAGAGAGCCGTGTCCCAGACAGAGACTTCCTTTTTATGCTTCCGTAAATTTTTGGCTCTTTCTGCGGGGGTGTCAATTTGCGAGTTACGGTTATTATATTGCAAGGGTTCATAAGCTTCTGTAATTTTCCTCCGGATTATTGTAATAACAAAAAGTACTCGTATTACTTAAGTGTTAGGATTAAAATGAAACGAGTTGATTTAAAGGCACACTGCGTAATAAGCTGAGCAGCTCCACCTAGGACTAATGCTGTATACCTCGGCTATATTTTGTATAGCCGATGGGATCGCGGTGGCTAGGTGGAGCTGTGAAGCTCGCTGTCGCCCGTGTCTGGACTGACGCAGTATGGGGAGGGAAGTTTGGAAACAGACATTATCGTTTCACCGACGTTCTCAAATGGGCAAAATAAAAAATTATAGGACATAAAAATGAAAGATGAAGAATGAATTGCGGAATGTAAGAAAGGATGATGTATGAATGTGTTATTATTTATATTTTTAATTTCAATAAATAAAGGGTATTATTCATATATATATTGCTGCAAACAGCGCCTTGCCCATGGCAGGGGTGTATGAATTAAAAAAAAAAAAAAAAAAAAAGGCACACTGCATGCTCCATGTTATGGCAGTGAAACAAGATGAAAACGTTATTTATTTAAGGTTATTAGTGATGTATGATAGTCGTTCAACACTTTATTTAATCTTCTTCTTCGTCGCGTTATCCCGTTTCTCAATCCATTATGATTGGCGGAGTCCGCTACCTAAGCTTAAGGATTTAGCGAGGATACTGATTTTTACATGGAGCGACTGCCGTCACACCTCCACAACCCAGGATGAAAACCAGATCTTTCTTAGGTTAGATCACACATCTTTCGAAATATAATTTCTTGGGCATGTGGGTTACCTCATGGTGTATTCCATCACCGCCACGCGAGTGATAAATACGTGCATAAATACGAAAACACGAAATTAGTGGTACATGTCCCCGCCTGGATTAGAACCGTGACCAGTCAGTCAATAGGCTGTTTTCTTATCCACTGGGCTATCAATAACACTTTACTTAATGTACATCTTAAAAAAACCATTATTAGAATTTTTTCAAGTATATTTGCTGAGAGAGTATTAAAAGATGTTTCAATGAGATTCAGAAATGAAACCACCGCTATGTCGCTTCAGAATTTAATAATCGGAAGCGGAAATACTCACCGCTGTTATTTATTAGTTGTCTTAAAAAGTAAACAAATGATGTCGTCCGTCAAAGAAATGCAGAGGCAATATTGTGCTTTGACTGTAAAGAGAGATTCCTCTTCATAGTAAAACCACAATATTTAATTTTGTTCAAAAAATAATCAGTGTTTCTAAAAGTTTATTGACTGCATTATTATATTGCATCCGATTGTGTTATTGTGTACAAATGCGAAATATTATTGTTATTCGTGTTTGCCCAATGGTCAAAATCCAACGATAATGATAATTATGCAAAACTGAGGAAAATGTATTCGTATTTACATGATTCAAACATATTTATCCTACTACTGCCATATTTTTTAATTGAGTGCACTAAATCTCATCAATAGCTAATAATTAAAAATAAAAGATAATCGATTGACACATAGAGGAGAAAAACAATTGAACTGTTTTATCTTCTAACGATTACGATAAATCACATATTTACGATCACGGCAGTCAACCCCCTACTGTGCTAAACAATGGTACTTATTATTAACATTATCGCTCATTTGGTGCAACAATGACGCAATTACTTTTTTTGTCAAATATAGTTTTTTCATACTTAACTATATTTTGACAAAAAGTATAATTTCGTCTTCATGCGTCAAAATATAATTAAGTATGACAAAACTCGCGGAAACACCTTTCCGCGAGTTTTGTTGTTACTTAACTATATTTGACAAAAAGTGTAATTGCGTCACTGTTGCACCAAATGAGCGAATTTGATTTCGTTAGTTCACATATTTGATATATCGCCGATATATTTTACAATGTTATAAGTATTATTTACATAACCGAAATCTAAATAACGTTTGTCAGTTTTATATAAGAAGTTATCAAAATTACTTCACTTTATTAACGATGAAATTCTATAGAAATACTGTAACAAGAAACACAAACGGTAAGTTACTTGAGCGATTTATTGACAGCAACTTTGTAAAAGAACACTTTGAGATCCCTTTTTCCCTTCGAGAATAATAATTTGTATAGCATGATGAATTGGAAAAGCATTCACCTTGTTTTATAATTTATTTTACTTTCTCAATGGTCAAAGTAAATTAAAATAGAAAACAAATGATGTTTTTTAATAATGACAGGATTTTATAGTTTAATGTAGATTGATAATATTAAGGATTTATATTATATATTGATAATATTGGAAGGATGTAGGAGCCGGGGAAGGCCAAGACTTACCTACCATGACCAAATTGGTCATGTTCTATCAGAAGGTGATGTCAGGAGCCCTAGAAACCGGCGTGCGTGCATGAGAAGAGCAATGAATGTTAAAGAAGCGAGTGAGATATGTAAGGATCGAGTCACGTGGCGCTCGGTTCTCTCTGCCTACCCCGCAAGGGATTTGGCGTGAAGTTATAGAATAGAATAGATAATATTAAAATTTGATGTAGGCATTACTTTATCGGGATGTATCACATTTTTAATAATAAAAAAATATGTACCATAAATGGTCACCTAAAATATTATTATATCTATAATTATTGAATATCTTTTTTGAGTCCTCAAATTGTTTTGCTTCTGACACGCTTTTATTATGTAGACCTAACGGTAAATCTTGTATAAAGTTAATTTGTAATACTCAAAAAATTTTTGAAAATTAATATGTTTTATTTTAATTCGTTAAAGGCGAATGGTGCGAAACTTTTCTCCTCCTTTAAGATTTAGCATCGCCCTTCTACGTATATAAAAGACTAAATTACGTAAATACCCAGTGACAAAGTGTTCACGAGTCCAAAATATCTTTTATTCCCGTAATTGTATTTTCATTAAAATAAAAAAGTAAAATCAAGATCAGTAATGAATCACATGACGGTGTATACTCGTCAACTTTTTTATTTAAGTGCTAAAACCTAGTAGAAGTAGTCAACTAAAATAATTGTACCAAGCAACGAGATAGATCATGGTGAACCTCAATTAAATGACAACTACCTGAAGGATTGTTGCGTACATACGAGTGAGTGAGGTTAGTTAGCTTCTATAGAAGATAAGTTACCTCTTGCTGCGTTAGCAACAGGGGTGGCAATGCGCGAGCGACACTTCCTGTATTGCAAACTTTGCTAGGGTACAGTAACCCTCAATAACATCATGTTGATACTGTTGATTGTTGGCGCTTGGTGGAATTTTGAAGACATCTTGTTAATGCAAACTCTTGTACAGATTCCAATTTATACTTTTTATTTGTATTTTACCGACATTAACAAGATATTTATTACATCAGGTGGGCCGTATGCCTGTATGCCTTCCGACGTTGTACAAAAAAATGAGGAATTTGTTCTCAGGGATCTATTCATCGGCGCCTCTTACAAACGGTTGCGTGTCGGCCCCGGAAGACCAGAGGACGTGACCATTAGATTTCCGCAGCCATTTTCCGTCGATAACCGACGACAACCCACGGTCACGGACAAGGTAAGTTATTTCACGGCTAATGGTTGTATCGCTTAATCTAAATTTGCTACGTTTGGGCATCAATAGTAACAAAACAAATATAATAAAAATCGTGTAAGAATATGTTTTCAGAAATAGTAGCGTCGCTGCTAAAATTCCTATTAGCTATCTTGTAAGCACGTGTCTACGCCGTAGCAAAGTCCCTTCATAGCTCCTCGACTCGAGCACGCCCTTCAGTGTTGCCTGACACCAGTATAAGTCGCCATATTGAATAAGGTTCAGTTTCACGATCGCTTAGCAGGACCAGGCTCCATCGAATAATATTTACATCTCTGAACTGGCGGGTCTCAGTATTTGCTATCTGTCCCTATAAACGGACAGATAGCAAATACTGAGACCCGCCAGTTCAGCCGTCGGGATTAGCTGTCTGCTAGAAGAGACGTTATCCTTCTTTGCCTTACAAAATACTTCACGGGAAGTATTCAGAATGTCGGGAATGTGTTATAATGTCCCAACCAATCCCTTGCGAGATTCAGAGAACCGAAAGCCACATGTTCCTTACACACATCCGTCGCCTCTCTGACATTCATAGCTCTTTTCATGCACGCTTGCCGGTTATCGGTATCCCTGTCACCGACGACTAATTTGGTCTGGGGAGAGAAAAGTCTACGTGTTCCACCTTACTTACATTCTTCTACTTTCAGACAAGGTGTTTAATGTTAAAATTTAATAAAAAAAATATAGCAAAATAATAAAACTTTCACATTTATTTACAAAGACATGTTCTTAGTAATTGGCCTAACTTTTAAATCCTTTACTCTCTGTAGATACCTATAACTCTTCGCATTTGTTTTCTGTTTCCTTAGACCTTACCTTAGAGTAACTATATCTAGCGAAGCCTTTCCCGTGGGGAGGACCTGGTGATAGTACAGGTATTGCATACCTATTTTAGACTCCAGTTCCTCACACTTGAGGTTCATTTGTTGACAATGTATTGTTTGTTTATCATTAATGTATGATGGAAACATAAATATAAATTCTCCTCTGAGTATTCATTCATTCTTAACGTACTACTCGCCTTAAATTATTATGCCACACATGTTCTCCCAATAATGAGCGTTCGACCAATTTAATCGTCTAGCATCATTTTCAATTAAGATATTAATACCTTTTTTATTTTATTTTATTCGGAGAATATACAGTCTGAAATAATAACTAAAAAACAAAACTAAATAGAAACAAAACTAACTAGAAAACTATAGACTAATTACATATTCTCGGTAAGAGTCTAAAGTAAGAGTTCTAATCTTCCTGTAAAACACCGGCAACGGGCGCAAAACTGACGATTATGGGTGGTCACTAGACTCAAACGACTCTTGAAGCCTTTTACTTCCCTTTTATATAAAATTTAAAAGCACAACAAGACCAAACCATACTTGTATAGTCAGCCACAGGAAGTGAGTTAACTCACTTTGAAACTCAGTGTGAATGTAAAATTACTACGTTAATTGCACAAAGTACCACTGGTGTGAACAAAAGAGTAGGCCCGGGTACGTTCACACTAGGTGTCCATGTTGAGTGACCGATATTTACTCGCCACATAAATAGTGCTTCGAATTTAAGAAGTAATATAATATAGACAAATTTTCTCTCTCAAAAAACAAGATAGTTGTTCGAGAGAGAGAGAATTTGTTATTGAAACACTAGAAACACTTAATCTCGTAAATTTCGTTCTAGTACTCACAATTGAGAACAAACAAGTGGGTGTTTAGTTTGTTATCGCACTTCTGAAATTTCAAAGATTCGAGACTTCAAAGACGAGCTCGGTGGCGCAGTGGTGAAACGCGCTGTTATGCTACTTTAACACCAACGCCCGTGGGTTCGATTCCCACACAGTACAAACATTTGTGTGCATGAACATGTCTGTTTGTATTGGTCTGGGTATTTTCTATGTATAATAAGTATGTATTTACAAAAAAAAAATGTATTTACGTATGTTTATCAGTTGTCTAGTACCCATAACACAAGCTTCGCTTACTTTGGGGCTAGGTGACGCTGAGTAATAAAAAAAAAAACTTAGTAGGCATATCACTCCTTCCTTCTCTGCTCTCCAGCGTCTTTTCATTTGTTTAACGCCTGCCTGGAAATCAGCTATCATCGTCACGCATCTGACACTGAAGCTGAGGCTACGAGTTCCGAATTAAGAACTCCTTACTCGAGTGAAACTTTAGAGGAGTAACCTCCTATGTGTAATTTTTTATAGTTCTCGCATACATGTTGTGTAAAAGTTGCGTGTTGATGAGGGATTGAACTTTCCATTGGGTGTAATTTTCCAGGCCTAGTAAATGCTGTGCGCCTAGAAGGAAAGAATTTGCTTCCCAAGCCTTTATAGGAAGAGTGAAGAATTTATGCAAGTAGATTCTCAAAGACAAGACCAATTTAATCCATCGTCAGAAACAGTCTAGTCGGCGCATATATTGGCTAGACCGTACCGGCACTACGCGGCCTATCCACATATGCGTATACTTTTCAAAGGTTAGCAAGGTTAGCAAGAATGAACTCCACAAGCGTAGCACATACCTACTACACATACAGGATTTGGTGGCAACAAGA